>VYZV01038090.1:1511-38723 GCA_013401275.1 Pandion haliaetus | reverse complement strand
CAATGCCTATAATTTGTCAGGCTGTCACATGAATCCTTGGTTCACAGACCTTTTATGTGGTTGGGAGATGTAATTTTCTCAACCTGGATAAAGGTCCACACACTTCAACTCACTAAATGAGGTGACATCAGTAGGACAGGTGTCTGTACTGTGCTCGTCACCACAGGCTTCTTTTATAAATAACTGAAAGACATAGGCGTGCTTTAGATCATCTGATCTATTTTGGATGTCTGCAGCATACACCAATATCTATTTCTCTTTGGTGACTAATACCTAGAAATTTTGAGTAAAGTTATAGATATCCACCTTATAGATGTACATTTTGCAAGATGAATGCTATCCTTGAAGTCCATAAAAGCTTTAAGTTGAAATAGTAACATAATTTTTGTGGGATCATCAGATCTCACTTAACGGAAGAATGTGCTGAATATATGCACCATAAATATGCTAGGCTGTAGAGGAAGCATAACAAATTCATCTAACATGAGTCTAACCAGGTGCACAGGAAGGAACTTTATTTTAGCCTGTGGCCTCTAAGGTGGCACAACAGTTTCCTATACACTTGACTTTACCCCTAGGTCTTTCTTACAGTTCATTAAACAAACTGTGCTTACACAAAGTATTATGGAATTGGATATGCACAACATTTAGGACTGAGAGTTTTTCTCTGACCTCACTGAAGAAACCTATTTTGGCTGAAGTCAAAGTGTAGTGTTATGCCATTCACATTGCCTTACTTCTTCAAGCAATTAAACTGACTGACTTTCATAACATATACCAAAATTATAGATTATAGATGTTTCTGCTCTTTAAAATTAGTTTCACTACAATTTATCTGTATGGCTTAGGGAACATACCTCAGGAATACAGAAGCAGTGAAAACAGGAGATTTTTCTTAACCCATAAAAATGTTCAATCTAATTCACAAAGAAAAAAACCATGAAAATGTATACAACATATTCAAAATCATTCTGGCAAAGGAAGTCTGAGTTTTCCCATTTACGTTTCAGCAAAGCCACATCTCAACACTGCTGAGCACAGGTTCTGATGCATCAGTGGAAATAAATGTTTAATGATCATGAGAAGCATAATGCTACATGAGAATGGGGTAATCAGCTGCTTAAAATAGTGTTCAGTTCCTACCAGAAGATGATTGCCTGGTCTCCTGGAAAGATTCTTCCTCCCATAGAGGAGTCTCCTCTGAAAAGAGAAAGTAGGAATGGTTTCAGGGTTCACTCTCTGAACCGGAATCAAACTCTCTAAGGAAATCAATGCTGTCCATAAAACTCTTGTTATGTTTCCCTCTCACCTTTCCCAGAAAGCTCTTCCTCTTACGACTCACACTAATCTCTACATTTAGTAGTAGCGCTCTGTGCTGCTAACATGCATCTGAAACAGAATTATTCCAGTGATAGCTGAAGGGACTACCTAATGGTTCAGGAGAGCTATTATTATTGTACTGCACAGAGAAAAGCATTATAGAATTCTCTTAATAACAGTATTCTGCTTCCCCTTCTATTCCTGTCGTTTTAATGGTTTGAACAGTATAACTGAAGTGATGGCATTTAGAACTGAAAGCTGGCAAGTCTGGTCCATGTTGTGTTTTTTTCTGAAATATCAAAGAAATTAAAAATGTCTTTAAATCTTCCCATGATCTATTAGCTATGATGTCTAAAGAGATGTTGAATGCCCAAAATGCAGAAAAACAAGCAGTGGCAACCAGATTAGTACATTGCCTTTTTTCAGAGATGATAACATTATTTCTATAGCTATTCGGTAGCACCATTGATATTAACATTTCTGGTCATTCTGCAGAAATTATGAGTCTGTACTTTGGCATCCAGGTTTTGCATTGTGCAGTGACCACACCATTATTACACTCTGTTTACAGGAAATTTGCAAGGGTTTGATTTCCTCTCAGGCAAGTTTTCCAGGACATCATTTCATAAGACCCAGCAAGGTCCCTGCTTGGTTTACCAAGGAAGAACTCCTTGCTGCCTCAGACCCAAGACCTTGGCCAGTATTCTGTCACAACCAGTGGCAAGAAGATAGACTCTTCATGGAGCGTGCCCTTTGCCACTTGGTCGTCGAATGCTTCAGTGCTTCCTGTCACCCACAATTTTTGTATTAGGATAGTAGAGTATCTCTGTATACTCCCTTTAGAATCTGGATGAATCTTTGTTAATGAGTTTGTCTACTGCGTCTCTGAAGCTGCTGCTGATATTGGCCTCTACAACCTGGAGTAACAAGTTGTAGAAGTTCACCATCTTTCATGAAAGAAAAGTGTTTTCTTTTATGTGTTTTGAAACATTCTTATTTCAAAAAAACATCTTCTACTTCTAGAATTGCAGGATTTGGTGAATAATAGCTTACAGTCACAATCTTTATGAAATTCAAAAAGTCCTTCAGCACTCTCTTGTCAGCTGAAGGGCCTCAGCCTTTTAAATTTCTCCTTATAAGGCACTGTTCCGGTCTTTTTGCCCCTCTCTCTTGCCACACTGTTACAGATATGCAGGCTTTCAGTTTCAGAGCAAAATAGCAACCATATTGGATCAAAGACCCATCTAGCTGAGTTTCTTATCTCCAAGAGTCTCCAAAAAGTGAATGACGGAGCAGGATATAAAACGAGACAAATTTTTGTGGTACTTTTCCCACGTACTCACCCAACCTCCAGCCTTTCATGACTGAGGCATCTCCTGAGCTGGGTATGGTTTCCACACATTTAATAACTTTCAGTGGCCATTTCCATGGTCTTTTGTGGTGCTTCCTTGAGTGAAGGGAACTTTTAGCAACCTTAACATCTTGTGGCAAAGTGGTCCTTAGCTTAAACACAGATTATGTGAAGACTCACTACCTGTTTGTTCTTTTTGAAGGTACTACCTTCAATACTAATTGCGCTGAATGCATCCTACTTCTAGTCTTGGAACTGTTTCCTGGTGCTTCTCCATACTGAAATCACAGACCTAATATTTCAGTCTTAGACTTAACAGGACTAATTATATTTTATTAGGTTTGGGGACTTTTTTAGACTGGATTTTTGCATCTGTTAGTGATAATTTTACTCAGTAATCATTTCTCTTATGAAATAGCAAGGCAGATTTAAGCTGGCATTCATCTGTGCCTTATTATATATGATTATATTGTTTTATGATCATCAAAGTTTTCCTTAAAACTGTATTTCCTTGAGCATCTCAGCTCTCATTTGAAAAGTAACAGCAAAATTGAAAGATGCAGCCAATGAGCAATCTTGGTCTTAAAACCAGAATTAGGATGAAAAAACCCACCCATAAATTCAGTATTTTGAACCCCGATATTAACTTCTGAACAACAGAACTGGCAACATCATTACTGTGTGGTGCTGTCTGGGAGACATAAAGTCTCCACTAAAGATGTACCTGGTGTGTCTGCACTAGGGCTTGTCCTTATCAAACCCATAGACAATTTTCAGGGACTGTATCTCATTTAACACTCTGATGTTGATTAACAAGATGAATGTTCTCAGCATAATTAATCTACCTGAAGCTATCTACAATTTGAAAATAAATTTGAAATTTTTACATGCCTATTTGGCCATTAAACAGCCTGCCCTTTTGAAAGGCACAGCCTCACTGAACTCATCTATAGCAGTACAATAAGGTTTCTAACAATCTCGCTGATGATAAGTGGCAGACAGCCAAGTCATGCCAAGTTCACGTGGATACAAGCTTATGCTCTTGCACGTAGTACAGATGAACCCAGGGAGAGGCTTTTTAAATTGTTCATAGCGTTTGACCTTCTGAGGGCAAACCAGATCTGAATTTGCTTCAAAATGTTACTGTGTTGAGATTTCCCATCAGCTGTGATGCACAGAGTCTGTGGCATTAACTCCAGTCTGGTATTTCTCCTCTCTACCCTCACATTCACTCCTTTGTTTTCAGACCCTGAGAAATTCAATGGGTTTGAAGTCATGTATATTTTCCTCTGTTAAATGTTAGTCAGCCAGGCTCAGCCACCTTTCAGGACTTGTTTTAACTGTCATTATGATTTGTTCAAAAATTAAATAATAGTCCAAACAAAGCTCATTTGCTGTTTACCCCAGATACTGCGATTTCAGGCCATGTGGAAAAATGAGGCATAAAAGCCACACAGCACTTCTGAAGTGCATGCATAAAGCTTCTCAAAGTCGTACACTGTGCTGTAGGTATTAACTTACAAATGTTTCCTGTTAAAGCCTTAAGTGGAAGCTGACTGGAGGAATGCAATTTTTGAAACAATTTCCACTGAGATACTTTCTGCTTGCAATGTACATGTTGGCATATGTGAAATATGTGCAGTCTGGGATGATTTGAAAAAGCCATTCTGCAGAGAGTCAGAGGAATGTGGTCATTTGCCTTTTCTTCCCTTGTCCCTGCCATCATCTAATTATCATATGGGGTCATGCAGCCATGGGGATTAAGCAATGTGCTCTTTCCCTGTGATGCTTCAATTTAGTTAGGTGCTGCTGAATCTGTTGTTCACTGCTCTGCTTCACAGCTCTTAAAAGCTAAACCCAAGTGGCACTGACATACTGATTAGCTCAATATTGTACCTGACACCTGAGAAGGTGTACAGACTTGGTTCTGACATTTGGTTGTTCACAATAATATCTGGAAAGGGAGGGCAAGTACAAGGTGTGAAGCTCAGATGGGAAAAAGTTCCCATGAATTGAAATTTTGGAAACAGTATGAAGTAGCTAGCATCCCAGCATATTTACAGCAGCAGTAGCAACAGTGCCTTTTCCAGTATGCAAGAGTTGCAGTAAAAAAATGTCTTAGATGCTGATTAGAAAGACTCCTATAGAGAATAAGGATCTAACTGTCTCTTGAAATATTCACACCAGGAATGAAAAACTTAAAAGAAAAACCCAAACAAAACAAGTCACCAGGCTTAAAAGAGTTGAAACCATTCAGTGGTGTGCACAGGCAGGTGGAGCTCTGCCCTGACATCCCTCCAGCCCTCCTCCGCTGCCAACAGGCATGGGGGTTCACTCCCCACCTGACTCAATCCCGGACACAGCCTCTCTCCGTGCCCCCTGCTCCCACCAGCTCCCTGCAGCAGCACAGCCACCTGCCTCCCTACCGGACACCTTGCTTTCCCCCATAGCCGATTAGCAGCCCTCTAAGCAACAGGCAAATGCTGCTTGGAGGCAGCCGTGGGCTGGGATGGGGCCTGTGATGGGGAAGAGCAAAGGTGGAGGTTTTCCAGTGGTACAGACATGGCTCTCTTGTGCCCTGCTACGTGTACAGGAGCTGCCCGTTGCAGCAGGATGCAGCAGAGCTATGCAAAACCTAGCTTCCCAATCCATCCTTTACCTTGCAGAAAGGCATTTTTAACAAAACCCATCAACCAGTGTATACACAACATTTCACGTGTGCTATTTTGGTTTTGTTAAATGAAAAAATATCTAATAAAAGGGAGAGAAAACAATGCACTGCAGGAAAGGCAATTTTCATTGCAAATCAACTATTTGGATCAGACTGATTGGATATTATGCGATAGGTATTTTGCAATAGGCTATCATGCTGGCACTCTAATAGGGAGCATCACTTACAATGCTGTAATTTGAATGACAGAACTTTATATTTATCTGTCAAAAAAAGAGAAAGTATTAGTCTGCCGAGATCCTTGAAGCTTTTCATTCTACAGTGTACATGGAATTGCTTAAAACTACTGCCATGATGTGACTGTATGTGGTTCAGTTATGATTTTCAAGAAGCCTTCTCCCATGGTGCTTTATTGTTGCAGAAATAAACTGCAAACATGCAATGCTCCAGCTACCAGGAAAGAGGAATACCACCTTGAAACCTGATGGCAGGCTGGGCTGTCAACACTAATTCTTGTTATGGCAGCCTAACATCTCCCACCCCTCACAAAGTGATCACTGTCATCTGCTCACACTTTTTGTCTGCTGTGTGCAGATGTCTTCCTGGGCTGGGCGACTTAGGAAGAAAGTGTCAATAAAATGTAAGCAGTTTTTTTGAGAAAAGTGCAGAAAGCATGCAAACCTTTTCATCAAAAACTTCTACAGTGTCTCCCATTTGGAGAAATAGCTAAGTTTGGCAGTGGGATGTGCCTTCTTCCTTTTTCCCTTCAAAACCAGCTCAGATCTGGCCAAATTAGGGGCCTCTGAGAATTTCAGTTCACACACGCATAGCTGCAGACTTGTTAGAGGTTGGCAGATACATTTCCTGCAGACTTTGAGCTGGATCTTGGTTAGACTGTTGGAGCAGCATAATCTTTTGTTGAGACTGTTGTTCCTCTATCAGACAGCACAGTAACATTCAACATCAGTCATTTGTTATACTCTTTTCATCTTTGGCAGCAAACATGATAACAACGTCCCTCGCTTAATAACTGCATCATGCCCAAAGCCCATTCCATTCAGGGGACTGAATGAGGCTGAGATCTTGATCAAAAAAAAATACCACGGGAACCTGTCACTCAAGACTCTAGTTCAACACGTGATGTATTAATCCTGATTTGAGTGCAGGGCTAAGCCAGGGAAGGGAGTACCTTTCCCTATACTCTGTCCTCCACAATGGCATTGCTGGATATAATTACAGTGAGCATAATATCCCTATCACTTCACAATACAAAACTAGTCCTTAAGCGGAGAAGCAAAACCTAACAGCAAACTTACCAAATTAAAAGTATGCAGATTTTCAGGCTGGATTTATATTCAGTTTACCTCCCTATGGCAAGCCAGGATTAACAACTATTGCTTTACTGTGGTGGAGCAATTTAACCTATGCTCATCATAAACTACCCCAGGAAAAAAGTAATGACAGCAGGTTTGGGCCATCCAGCCTGATTAGTTCAGTTTAAATCAGCTGTCTGGCTGGTCAGTCAGCAAGTCCCCAGGCTGACTTCTGTCACTTATCTTTCATCTTGCAACCCGCTGTCAAATGAGTGATCATTTGGGACCTGCTGCTGTTACATACACACTCTTCTACTACCATGGATTTAATTTTCTAGTTATTGTATGATAAAGGTACCCTTTTTCTTCTTGACTCCCTTTTTGCCCTGAGGAGACTCAGAAAAAGCCAGGCTGATGGTGACCTGAAGTGGATGTGATAGCAGACAGGTGTCACGAGTACCTGAGATTGTGAGGGATGGCTCTAGCTGGAGATAAGGAGAGAGAAATTTCATGCATAGCTTCATATGCTACTCCTGAATGTTACTACTCTGAGAAGGCAGTTACTGTCCTTAATGTTTATGGCATGAGAAGGTTCAGGGGTAACCAGCAAAAAAAGTTCAGCACCGCAAGCAGATAGTGGATGCAACCATACACGAAAAGTATTCCATCACTTTGCTGCCAATATGATTTTTCTAGTTATGTGTAACATTTAATAGTAAGTTTCCATTAATTGTTATGAATCCTTCCAATTTAATTTCTTTCCATTATCACTTAAATGTTAAACAAAGGGAGGAATGTTTTTATGATGTGCTATTTTAACTCCAGTTTTTACTTTGTGTGATTGCAGGACATGTTCATATCACTGACTTTAACATAGCAACCATAGTGAAAGGCTCAGAAAAAGCTTCTTCTATGGCTGGCACAAAGCCCTATATGGGTAAGTTTTCAAGACCATTTAAAAAATGTAAGAAAAGTTACATATTAAGGTTGACTAATGGTATATTGAAAGGATTTTAAGTTGTAAAAGCATCAATAAATGCGATCAACTTTTTTTGACAGTACATATGTGTTAGCAATGGAAAACTTTGGAGATGGAGGGCTTGGGCGGGAGCTTGGTCTCTACACTGCTTCTAGTCAGGTTCTGTTTGGTTTTGTGAAGCAAATTCAGGAGAATTTCAACTGTGTTACTTCCTGCAACTGCCCACGTGTGGAGACAAGAATACATGATTATATTTGCACCACTGTGGCTATGATCTAGCAGAGAACATGTAATGTCAGTTTAAAGGTATTTAGGCACATCCTTAGTTGCTGTGCTATGCCAAGTTACTAAAAAATGTGTCTGTTTAAAATCAGAGTTCTATGTAACTAACCATTTAAGTGCTTGCCCCATGTCTTTTAGGGGCATTTTGTATGTTTTACTTATGTATTTTAAATGCATAGATAGATTGAAGGCTGTGAGAGCAAGTGTCTAAAAGTTAAGTATCTTGGCTAAGTTAATAATTCAAACTTCCCCTAGAGCTGAAGGATGGAAGGCATCTCCTGAAGGTCATTTGTCCCACCAATGTTAGGCTATAGCTCCATGACTAAGAATATGTGTGATTTGTCCTGTTTGTGGCTTCCTAAACAGCTGCTGTTTTAATTCTGTCTGTATATGGAATTGTCATTGCCTGAGAAGAAGACTAGCTTAAGATGAAACATACTTGGGTTCTGGAAACCATACTAAGAGATATGTGTGTCTCCAAGAGACTTTCTCTAGCAGACATGCTCAGAGCACATCTAATAGTGGCAAAATATCGGTAAACAATCATATTCTGAAAATGTCATTTGGGGAACCAAAGGCCACTGTGTTACCACACTTCTGCATATTAGCATAGGAGTAAAAGAATGTGCCCAAGAAATAGGAATTAACACTTAAGTTTTTCACAGCACAAAGAGCACCGTACCAACCTGTAAGTGAAGCAGGCAGGCATCTGCAGGGGATGCTTCCATACCATCTAGGAGACTGTGTCAGAGCAGTCCCATGCACTGGAGCAGAGTCATATTTTCAGATATGATGGGATTTTGTCATGAATCAACAGTTAGCAGGGGCTGGAGTCTATTGCCCCTGAGCAGCTTGTGCATAGCTGTCCTGTTTTGGCAGTTAATAGGATACAATAGCATGTGTGTGGCCACACTGCACTGCTTGGGCTCAGGACCAGTGCACCGACCTGATGCTGGTTAGCTTACTCTCATAAATATGCTCAAAACAGAACAAGAAACATTTTACGTAGTCCTGACTCATGCATTTAAGTTATGCAGAGGAATGAGCTTTTAGATTAAAATTTTCTAAGCATTTCATATTGGTTAGTTTTAGCTGTGTCTAGTTCAGTGTCTCTACTTAGATGAGATGGCCAACACTGCACAGGCATGGGATATAGAGCATTAGATCAAGTCTGCGTACGGACCTTCCCCTCAGGGACGGTACCTGAGTGTTTGATATTGCACCACAGGTACTCTATTCATTGTGGTGAAAAGAGAGGGGAAGGGATGCTGCAACCTCACTTATACCAACAGCTTTAGTTTAAAAAGAACTTGCTTGAGCATTTTTGCCAATATGTGGTGTGTGTATTTATGAAAATAAAACAAACCCAAACAACCACAAAACAACAAGAACTCAGGAAAAAAGCATTTTTTTTGTCTACAAGTAATTTGGCTTCCCCTCAACACATGCAGACAAACAGCTGTACAACTGACATGTGAAACTAATTGCATTCACAAAAGTGCCCTTCTAAAGTGTTAAATGACTGAAATGGTAGAAGATTCCAACATTTATTATATGGTAGTTTTGCATTTCTGTGAAAAGCTTATTTCTCAGAGCTCACGCATTCTGCTTAAATAGCTGCCTAGAATCTTCTAGTAGCCATTGTCATTAGATGTGCAAATTCTTATTACACAGATTATTCAAAAAAACCCTTGAAGAGCAGCCATTTTGCAGGAGCTCAAACAAGTTCAGAATTGTGATGATAACAGCAGACATACCAATAGAGTCTTTTCTGAGATTTAATTTGGGAGTCAATTAAATTACTGTTTTGATGGCCTTACCTTTTTAATCTTGAAGTGGTTGCAGTTTTACATTAGAAAGCATAATTATTACGAAAGCAGAAAAAAGCTGAATACTTGCTTAGGGGTCAGTTAACATTTTAGCATTTGTCTGTCATAGTCTGAATGTGTGTAATGAAGAGATCATCTGGCAGCTAATGATCAGAAGCAGATCAGTTAAAACAGCTGTATAAAAACATATGTAAGTATTCTTCAAATATTTTGCTGAGGGTTAACAGGAAACTTAGTGTCCTTTGGAGCACCTTTCAGACCACCTGCACACATTGGTGGACCACCACCTTCTTCGTTCATTAGTGGTCTCTGTTGGCAGGCTTTTCTCACAAGAAAAAAACTAGCCTTTAACAACAGAAAGCACAAAAGTCTGTAGCAAATGCTAAGTACACTGATTTGCTATTTTAAGGTTAAAATTACAAAAAATGTCCCCGTCCTTTTGGAATTCCAACCATCCATCCCCACAAGGAGGAGTAACTTGTTCTTTGTGTAGCTGACATTTGCTGAGAAATGGTACAAGGAAGGAAATGCTGAGATTCATCTTAGAAAACATCTATTTATTCTTCATCTAATCAATGCAGAAATGCTAAAGTCCAGTCCACCCTGCTCAAACTCTGCTTATGTGTCTTCCCACAGTATTCTCTATTTGCTAGAAAATGCCAGAGTCCTTGTATTTAGTAGGACAATACTAATCACCAGATAGATTATGTCCTTTTATAGCCTTATTGTTTTGTAATCGCTCCTCAGCTTAACACCATGGCAAATAATTTCTCTGTCCTAAGTCTGGAGTGCCATAGACATCTGAGTCTCTTTGCCTCCCCAGGGAGCTAAATGAGCTCCTGGAGGGTTCCTGTGAGAGCCAAAGCTGACCCATGGAAGGAGGTAAACTATAGACCTTGGAGCAGGGGGAAGATGGGAGATGGGGACAAGATTTTACCTTCGCATGCTAATGAACTGTTGTCTTGGTTCACCTCAGCTCACAGAGCCATTCTGCCCCTGAAGCTTCCTCCCCGCACATCAGGACTCCCTCATATCAAACAATCTCACAACAAGAAGAAACAATACAAGAAAAATGCTCTTTCCCTTTATGAAAAGACTACGGCACCATCCACCAGTTTGCTTTCTCTCCAGTGCACCCTCCTCACCTCTTGGAAATGCAAAAATACTGCAAAAGCCACAAGTACAGTCTTCGCTACTCAGAAAGAGTCAGAAGAGTCATCCTTGCATTTATTTGGAGCTGTAAGAAGGCAGCACAGCTTTTAGAGCTGTGAAAATCCTCTGTTCAGGTGATGAGTGATGGTTGAGGGTTCTCTGTGGCACAGCTTGGGTAACAAAGCTTTAGCAAACCTCAAATATTGACAGATATGGCCAGACACTCATTGGTGCTGCTTTTTTTTCTGAGATTTCACTTTCTTTTCCCTTTTATTTTAAATGTTTAATTTGATGAAGAATCGTAACTTTAGTGAAATGCTACAAAGACTTTTCAGTTGCAGTGCTCAATTCAAGAAAGTTTTGGGTTTGTTCACGATAGCTATTTAAGTCTGTATGGTTTCTGGCTTTAAGGCTATATCAAAGCCTTTCCATGTGGCTTCACCTAAGCCACTTAGATAGTGAGAGAAAAAGATTTGGGGTGGTTGGATTTATGGTTGGTAATAAGTTTTCATTACCAGGATTATAAACCACACTTTAACAAGAAAAAATCACCTTCGAGCAAGGTACTTGCTGAGCACCAGACCTAAGGAAACTTAGTGGTTCCTGTAAGACATACCTTACACTATGCTGGTTTTCATGACGGTGAAGGTATGAGATAAGACGAAAGCTTTTTTCCCTTCTTGGAGGTTTATAAAGGCTTACTCCCATGTGGATCCTGTTAATACAAGGGCTCTCTCCAGCCTTCCCTTAGTAGAGATACTTCTAATATTTCTCACTTCTTCCTTTGGCCAATTTAAGGAAATAAACAGAAAAATCTTATTTCTAAAGCCTATTTGAAATCTGATTAAAATTAAAATAGGCTGAGAAATTGCTAGGGAGTGATTTGCTTACATGCAGCATGACTGCATAAAACTGGTATCCAGGAAAAAATGCAGTGAATTGATATTGTGTTGTAAAAACACACTAGCTGTTCTGATTAAGATACCTATCTTGCAATGCTAAACATGGTGTGAGTCCGCTCCCGCAGCCTTTGCTTAATCCCACTTCACATTAACCTTTTTGCCCCGAAATCTTTCTCAGCCTGAAATTCCCCCTTGCCTATTTCCCTACTTATTAAATGGTTACACAGAATGCAATGTATCTGAACCTGAACGTTTCTTCAGAAACCCTGGCAATTTCTCTATGTTCCTACTTCCCAGCTGATTCATTCAGACAAGTGAAATACCTGCAACACATAGGCAACATAAACAAAGATAACAGTGAATCTGAAAGGAACAAGGCCAACAGCCTGGTGAGAAATGCTACTTCCAGCTGCTTCTGCAGTTTTATTTCTCAAAGCCATTGGCACAAATTACTGAAGTGAAATCAACTTCTTAGTGTTAGGTGGTCTTCAGAGATTCTGTCTTGTACTGTTCAGTCAGCTGCAGCTGTGAAATACAGCGTGTGCCTGAAGCTGGTTTAGGGAACTTGTGTCACCTGTGCCTGATTTTATAATTACAAATTCACTGCTGAAACTTTCTGCAGCACCTGTGATTGAGGGTGTTGTCAAAGGCTTTAGTGTAGGAATAGCCCTTTGAATACTCATAAGTTTTCAGGCTGTCATCCTATGCTGGCAAGGAATGCAAAATGTCCTTTGAGACCTAGGTGACTTTTGGCAGGCATGCCTGCTGCCAACAAACAAACACAAGCACTTGTGGGGGAGCCCCCTCTGCTCTGCATTGGGATGTGGACCAGGAAAACCAGTGCAGGGCAGGACATGGTCCCTGGCCACAGCCTGTGCCTGGAATATTCAGCTGTGGCACTTTCATCCTGCAGAAGGCTATTCAATAGGCCTCTTTTGTTTAAAGAAAGTGTGCCTTTGCCTGGCTGGAAGCACCTGTGTAAGGGTTTGCCATTTTCAACACTGTTCCATCTTTTATGAGTGAAAAAAAGAGAAGTTTCTTATATCAGCCCCTCATACAGGCTGCAAGAAATATACTTGTCTATCAGAGAATGTGCTCTGTGCTGGGCACCCATTTGCAGTAATGGCCCTCTCCCCCTGCAACAGGTTGGTCAGCTACTAAACAAAATTATAAACACTAAAATATAGCTAGAAAACTTTACAGATATTGCCTTTTGTTTATTCCTCATTCTGGCATAATTTAGAGGTATTTGAGTCCTATAGCACATGCTTTTTACTCACTGAAATGTTTCCTTTTTCAATGATTGATTTCCATACATCCATATATTATTTGTGAGTGTTGCAAAGACTTCTCATTCACAGGTTATAAATTTTGGGGGTTTAGGGTTTGTTTGGGTATTTTTTCTATTTCTTGTGGTAGGAGGGTTAGTAGAGTTAGGTAGAGGCTTCATGGTTTTCTTCAGCAGAGGCTGAAGTTATCTAAATAATGCATCATGACTTTACTTCAAATCAAACAGGTAAAATACATTGTATGATATCAATACACCTGACAAAAATCCAAAGCCAATACAATCAGCTGTAAATTACATGAAATGTTTCAGCTACCCCCTTCCTATCCTACAGGCTTGTTATCTCAGATTTTCACAGGTGCTTTCATAGGTTGCTGTCATGGTGAAGAATGGCTGTATGCCTGTGATTACCAGAGGAGTGTGGATTTACAGAGGCCCACTGAAGTTCTAAAATGTATGAGTCATCCATATTTATTAATTAATACTGTGTGGGAATACTATCGGAGTCAGAGGAAAGTTAGTGGATGTCCCAATATCAACCTTACAGGTAAAGTAAAAATATCCTGTAGGACTAAATTTGTTCCTGAGGTAGTTACAATATGGCAGGACCAAATTTGGAGTTAGGTTTTCAAAGGAGTTCAACCTTCGTCTTCCTTGCACTCATACTAAACAGTGCTCTGAAATAAAATAGTGTTTTGCAGCTCATTGCTTTTTGAGAGCAGCTAAGGCAGTGTTTAGTTTTCCAAAAATCCCACTCTTTTCCTACTGAGGGTTTGAATGCCCATCTACAGAATTTCACTGGTGATGTCGCTACCTGCCCTTTTGATCCCAGGGAAATGTCACAATGCCAGGACGAGCTGGGAGGCTTGTGTTTGTTCCGATAAGCAAGAACTGAGTGTGGACGTGTGAGCCTTTGAGGTGCTGAAACAAATACCGTAATGATGGTGTTTTCAGCTTGCACTAGGAGCACTGTGTTTTAGGGGATTAAGCACTGAGCTGTGAGTGGGTATTCAGGTTTTGGCTCTGCTCTGACATTAATAAGTAGGCACACAAGCAGCTGAAAAACCTCAGGAGATCAGGCAAGAAGTTACTGTCTCCAGCTGCTTTTCACCTCTGTGCTTTCTTGACCTGTGCTTTCTTGACCTGCTACCATCCTTTGAGATCTTCCAGCAAAACTGTTAATATAATAATTTCTTTTACTATTTCAGTAAAAAAAACCCCACACTGAGTTCAAGTGGTAATTTGGTTTGGGGTTTTTTTTTTTTTTTTTTAACGTGCCTGAAAGGCCTGATCATGCGGAGCTCTGCAGGCAGATCTGAGGTGGAAGAGGCCTCCAGCTGTGGTGGCAGACGGGGCAGCAAGCAGGGACTTCCAGCAGCCCAGCTGGGCGTTTCATCCCCCTTGATAACTCCCATTCTTTGGTCAAGCCACACAACTCCCCCAGGTTTTTGCATGCATAAACTGATGCTAACCTGGTAGAAGTATGTGAAGCAGGAGTATGTAATAGTCCTTCTGATGTGTCAGGTACACAGTCTGCCTTGTGAATCCCCAGTTATCCAGACGAGTTAATTTCAGCTTGGGGGTAGAACGGCTGCTGTCCATACACTGGGCCAATCTTCCAAATAGCAAATGGATATTTTTGGACACAATCCCTTCAACAAGTTGCTAAAAAACCTGGCATTGCAGCCACTGTGAGCTTTTGGGTGAAGTAAGGAAGGTACTTCTGTATAATTTCATATTCAGTAGCAGGAGACTATGACACGTTCATTGGTGCTGGGCCTTCTTTCAATGGGGCTAGCAACTTGAGGTTGTTTCTCTGAGGCTGATCCAGATGTTCAACCAGTAAAGGCTTCTCTGTGGAAATGCAAGAGCAAGAAGTGGGTTCTGTTCAGTGGTTGAGTAATGCAGAGGGTTTTATGAGGACAGCACTTTGAGTAAGGGCAGGAGAGGTTGTATAGCCATATGGCAAACTAATAAAGCATTCTAAATGCAGTATCTGTGTTCAGGTAATGGTAGCTAAAATATTTATTTTGATTGAATAATTGCATTAAATATGAATATTAAAACTACTGAGGTGTATCATGTGAAAAATGGTCCAAAATCAGTTACACTGCTGTAAAAAGTCTGGACCCCACACTAGAAAATTGCTGGCCCAGCATGGTCAGGCTTTAAGCAGCAGTTTGTCTTATACAATAGAATTCAGCAGTTAGCTAGTCTAAAGCTCTGAGTCAGAAAGCTGTCCGTTATAATTGAGACCCTTTTAGCACATGAGAAAGTAAACACTAGGAGGTAAATTGATAGTTTACCAAATCCATGTTTATATTCAGGAAAAGGGAAGTTGTTTTCTTCAGTTTTGCTCTTAAAACAGCTTTTACTCTAAATAGAAGATCACTTGTCATCACTATAGTTTGATTTCTGTTTTCTATTTAATACATGACCTAGAAGAATTACTGACCTCTGGAATTTACTTTTCAGAGGAAAGTGAAAATTAATGTTTTCTCATCACTATGCTGAGAAAACAATTAATATGTCACTGAACTGTCTCAGTCCAAGGTTCTTGGAATATTACTTCAAAAATCAAGTTCATTTTGTATTCAATGCAATCTGTCATCCATTAAACCTGATTCAGCAAGGTGAAAATTATGAATGTGTTACATAGTTCAAGTAATTCACACATTTAAAATTTGGAAAGTTCTAAGCTTTTAACAGCTTATCATGTGCTAGTCTATCAAAATATTGTTTATGCTATGTACATTGTATATATCCATTTATATATATATTCTATTTTTTTTTCTTTTTTCAAAATCAGGGGCTAATATAAGGAAGGAGAATGATATCTGGCAGCATGGTATCATGCTGAACCTCAGTTAATAACACTGGAATCTATTTTCTTATCTATGAAATCTCAGGCATTACAATAAAACCTGTGCCACTGAGGTACGTTTTACTATGATGATTACGGCAGAGTGTATTTCTTTGCAACCCCTGCCATACACCACAAACCTCTGATTCCCCTAACTGACACATAGGGTCTCTGCTGAAATGCAAAAAGACTACAGAAAGCTCTAGCTAGTCAACTGGATAAGTAATGTCAGGGAAACATTCTTGAGAAATGTTTTGGGCATGTCCACTTGAACTTGATCATTCAAAAAAATTGAGGCCAAACCACTATGGCTTTATTTTATTTTCAGTTTGTCATGTTAATAACACTGACACAGGGCATATTATAGGAATTAATGACCAGGTCCAATTGGCAACATATAGCTATGCATGGAAAATCAGCTGCTTACAGACTCACTTGAAAGTTATTGCTTAAATATACTGATTTGTTAGTGTGTAGTAAAGGCCACTTGAAGAAAGGTCTAATGCGTTCATCTCACTTCCTTTTCACACCAATTTTGCAAAGTTTCAAAGCAGCCTATGGAAGTTGGCGATGCTTCAAAGTAAGTATTAACTCTGTAAGCTTCTTAATCAACACTTGGCAGTCTCCCGGGTAGTGGTAGGCAAGTACACCAGGCGCTCTTTGATTAGCTTCTTGCTAAGGAAGTGAAACTTAAATCAGTTAATCAGAAAAGAAATGACACATTGTGCTATTTAGGACTCATATCAGAGCAACTCCAAGTTCTTCATCTTACAATTTAGTCTGATGAATTATCTTTATGATTAAACCAGTATGCTCCATCAAAAATAATAACAGCTATTCTTTGTGCCAACCATTACAAGTGATAGACCTCAAAGTGACTATTTTATCATGGACAGCATTTTCAAACTCACTGTTAGGCACCAAATTAAAATGGTCTGAATTTCAGAGACCTGGAACACTTACAGTTTAACTATGGAGTCAAGAGATACCTATGAATACTCAGCAGATTTTTAGAAACCCTACTTAAAAGCATTTTATCCTATGTACAAAACGCTCTTTTACAGTAGGAAAAGATAGTGAAAATTGGGTTCAGTGTTGTTTGCACTTACATTGATATTCTCTTTTATTTCAAGCTCATGAATCATATTGTTAGATACTGGTAATCTTCCACAAATGGCATACATATTTACCAAGCAGTTAAGTAAAATTTCAGTTTTGTAGTTTATTTTTTTTATAGATCGTTAGGGAAATATGCATACAATATGGGATGCATCCTCTACGTCATTTACACTGTAGATCATCTGACTGTTATGACAATTGCAGTGAGTAGTTATATATATGAATTGATTTGTCAGAAATTACTCTCTATTTCACATAATTATTTGGAGCTCCAAGTATGGCTAAACCCACAGAACAGGAGTATGGATATCCCGGTAAACCACTGCTTCTGAGATGGATGAAGACACACTAGATTTGCTTTCATGTTCAATTTTTTGATAGCTGTTCTCCAGTACAGTTTTATTTTAAAGAGAAATAACCATTTATTTACTTCCTACAGTCTGCTACGACATGGTATTCCTAGAAAGATACAGTACAAAAGCATCAAAAGGTAGAGCTCTGAAAAAGATTTATTTTAAATTATTAGTCCAAAAAAACCCCCATTGACTGGAAATACGTATTAGGGAGAACCAAGGAATGCACTGAAGTACACTTAATGCAGTGCAAAGGTGGGTTCATTTTATGTCATTTTTCAAGAAAGCAAAGCAGATAAACAGTCAAAGCATGAAAATACATTATTAAGAGAAAAATATAGATGTAGAAAAGAAAAAAACAATTGGAGGATTTTTAGCATGGTGAGTTGCTAAAGTTAATTATGTGTATTTGCTCATTATCACGCAAGACACAGAAACATTCCTGATTTTATTGCTTGCCCTGTTAAGATTAGCACAGATGTCCCAGCTTGGTATGGCATTAGTTTTGAAATGCTGTCTTTGTAATTACCAAAGCCTTGCATGAAAGGTGTCGAATCACACTTCTGCCACACATGAAGAGTAATTCCGCAAACCAAAAGACTGCATTGCTTCTGAGATTCAGACTTTCAAAAGTCCCCAGGTTTTCCAGGTGTCTGAGCAGAGGTGAAGAGCCCATGCAATTCATGATGACTGCCAAGAGGAAGAGGCTGTAAAGGTCCCATTGAGACTTCTGGCCTCAGACTCCTTCATCACCCCACTCAGATGCGCTGTGAGAAAGTGGTTGCTTGAGCTTCATTAGCATGGCAGGATTGTAGGGTGATTCACGTTAGCTGGGGCCTCGGAAGTCTCTAGTCCAACCTCCTCCTCAAAGCAGGGTGAGCAGAAAGGCTGGACCAGGTTACCGCTGTTGAAGGCACTCTTTTGGGCAGCTCTAGTAAAGCAGTTCTCCATCATGTCAAAGGTGTTTGTTCATGGGGAGCTGTGAGGACCTGTAAGACCTACCAATGGCATCACTTCTCCACTTGTCTTTGAATTCACTCTTGCTGCTACACTTGCTATTACTTGATTTAGGTTCACTATTTAAAAGCTGTGCTTCCACCATGCAAACTTCTACTGCCTTCCCTCTAACTGTATGTGATAGTAACTACAGCCCTCAGCCAGAAGAATCTGCAGGATCAGACCCAGTATTAAAATCACTTATTTTCCTGAACAGCCTTTGTTCTTTAGAAATTGCTCGAGGAAAAAGATCTGAAACTCTTGTTCTTACATGCACTGTCTCACTTTTATTCACATGAATTAACTTTTGCAGGCAGAATCCTTGCAATTAGGTAGATGCACAGGCAGAAAAGATGTATGTATTCTTCTCATCCTAAATCTGTTATGGTAAGAGAGGATGTGTGCAGAAAGAGTGCACACAGCAGAGCTGTTGCCCTTGCTCCAAGCTGGCAAGCTCAAATCTTGTCATCCTTTGGAAGACCTTACCTACAGCAGGCTGCAGGACTGCTGTCCAAGCTAAGCCTGAGATCAAGTTCAAATTTTAAAAGATTACAGATAGTCTATTTCAATAACAATCCCAAAGAAAATCAATGTAGAATTTTAACTTCCCTTTCAGATTTTTAATTCGCTTTATCCTAGCCAGTGTGTGCTCTGAATTAGTTATCCTGACATAGTTAATTCTCACAGCAGAACCTAATGTTATATTCTGTATTTCACAGCTCTAGTTCTTCAGATCTTGGCTAACCTCATCACTTGGAGGATCTGTTGTCTTTGTGTAAAATGATACTTTGTTTCTGAATGAGCAGGCAAACTCTGCCATACAGACTGAAGGGCTTCGTTTGCACCTAACATCTCAGTTCAAAAAGGCTTTTAGACAGATTAAGCACAAGCTTAGTGTAAGATTGGTTTTTAACAGCCTTGCCAAACTGGGGAAAGGTCTTCTGGCTTCAGATTTCACCCAGAGAAAAAACTTGTACTTAGGATACTGCAAATCATATTGCACTTTCTGTCAGTCCCCCCCTCATCTTGCGAAGCAGGTGCCTACAACTGCTTCAATGGAGCTGACTGAATGCAGAGGCAGTCCAGCTGGACTGCAAATAATACTGCTAAAGCAAGGGAAAAGGGGCTATCTGCTTTAAAAATTAGGAGCCTAACTGCCCATTTTCTGCTCTAAGAATGCCATCAGCTTAAGGTGAAAAAAGAGAGCTTCAAAACACCAGGGCCATTCGGAAAAAGAAAGCATTTTCTGCTGATCTGCTTAATGTGGGATGAGTCGACCTTGAAGCTTTTAGAACAACAAAATAAAATAAAAGTGGCTAACTCAGTCACTGAATTAGCAGAACAGCTGCACCATTCTGGCAATGTTGTAGGTTACATCAATAAAGTACTCTCATCTCTACCTCACAGAAATTAGATAGTGATCTGTTGCATTACTACAATGTTAAAGCTATAAAAGAAATAGTGAAACCAATAGTATACCTATACAGCTGACTAAGAAGTCCACCAAGGCTATTTTCTGCAATGAGATATTATACATCATTTAGGCACAGTAGGCAAAAAACATAATGAATGTGGATAAATAAAACAAACCTTCACTACAAGGTGCTTACAGTGATACTCAAAATATGACTTTGGTGCCTGATGTGAAATTTAGGTGCATGGATGCACTGAAGTAACACAAAATAATCCTGCCTATCCTCTTAGCATCTATCTGTGTAATAGACCACACACGTACAAATTGTGCCTACGCAGATCCCCAGCAATGTGCAAACAAGATCTGAAGTGCATCTGAAGATATAGCATGCCAAGTGAAGCTTTATTATCTGGAGGTGAGACGGAGCTAACTCAGTGTGATGACTTTTATGGCATTGTTGATCCATGCTGTACTGGATCACAGCACAAGCCTAACTATGCCAGAGATCCACTGGTCAGCTATTCTCCAAACACATGTATTCTGGCAAAAATGTTTATTTAGGTGCCTGCAGTTCTCCTACCAAACCTATTTAGAGGTTTTGTTAGGTTGCCATCAATAATGATGCAAGGACTGCAACAAGTCCTCTGAAAGGAATGCCTTTCCTTTAATTAAAGGTGCTTCTCTAAATGCCATAGTGAAATCCCAAACTGCCAGTCAAAAGTGTGACCAGATTACATTATTCATTGCAGTATGCCCATTAGAAAGCAGTATGATGGTAATCAGGTGGTAATCTGGTACATTAGACTCAGTATTGTGGCCAGAAGAGGTTCACATGGTAATTGCAATCTAGCAGGCTCTTATGGTTGGTGATAGTGTTGTTTAGAAAATCCCTGGGGACAGTGTTGTTTTCACAAATTGTACTGAGATTCTGCTGTGAAATAATTAGAAAAGCATGACTGACTTTTCATTTCATTTAATTTCATTTCATATCCTCTCTTAGTTATATATGGTTTCCTGAAGAAACTGCAGTGGCATTATTTAATATGTCTTTCTTGCTGAAATTAGCCAACTGGATCCTTGTTTTGAAAAGATCTACCCCCACACACCCCCCGCCGGATAATTATTTTTATGGAATTCATTACTTTATTGACAGTGTGTTTATTTCCAGTCATGCCAGAGTTTCTCACAACATACAGTCAGTGTCAGGATTTGGACTGAATTAGCATTCTCTATCCTGAACACTTGTAAACCCCCTTTGATTAATTCTATTCAAATGTAGAATAAGGTTGAGATTTAACCATGCCCAACACTTCCATCAAACACAAAGGATCAGCTTGCTCACAAATATTTGTCCCATTAAATGTTTGTGTTACCCTAAATATTCCAAGTGACTCTTCAGGAATTCCCCTCCCATTACTTTGTTTTGGTCACATAACGTAAAACCCAAATGGGCCAGGTAGGAATTAATATATAAAATTACTGGCTTTTGAAAAACCCTAACCAGTGAAGGCTCCCCAGAAGCACATAATGCAGATGATAAAGTATGGGGTTTGATTTGAGAGCTGGGCATAAAGCCAATCCAGGATCAAGCTCTGGGCCATCCTGACTGTCCTCCTGCCTCCAGCTCTGCTCAGCATTAGGTGAAACATGGCAATCCTGCAGCAAAAGATGTGGTATAACCCTCAGCTCAGCATTGCCCATGTGGTTGGTCAAAATGCAGTGTAGATATATTCTTAGAGACCCTTGCTTTGGTAGAGTGGCACGTGAGAGTATTGCATTTGCAGATGGAGGAGCACAGCCAGTGTTACACCACCGCTTTCCTCTCAGCAGAGCAACCAAACACACAAAACAGCACACCATTTGTTGTACAAAAGCACTTGTTGGCAGCAAACCAAGGCACTGAAACTGCATCCTGAAAATGCTGTATTTACAAATGTATTTAATTCCAGTTAATTGTGCCCTTATTAATTTTTCAACTGTCAACATTAATGATCCATAATCTAACCTTAATATAATGCTTTTTTTAAAATTTGATTTATTGTTTTAGCTCCAGAAGTGTTCCAGGCCTTTATGGATGGAGGTCCAGGATACTCATACCCTGTAGACTGGTGGTCACTAGGAATTACAGCATATGAATTACTGAGGGGTTGGGTAAGAACGATAGGTTTTGTTGTTATTTAACACACTGATTGACAGAAGTCCCAAAGTTTACAGTGCCCCTGAGTGCACCCTTCATAAAATTTGAGTGGACGAGACCATGGTTCAGGTCAGGAATGACGCCTGAGTCCTTCCCAGCTGGAAACATTATCAGGAAAGTTTCACCCCACTCTCAATTACGTTACGAACTTTTGCCTAAGTTTGGATAAGGAAAGGCCTAATGTTTTAATGGCTTCTCAACAACGCTGAACTGGAAATAATGGTATTTTTTTTCCAAATAGAAGTTGAGTTATTTCAGGCTTTATTACATCTTTGGTTCTCTTGGCTAATACCTTAAAAGACCTAATGTAATACTTTTAGATGCTTGGCCCAACAACAGAAAATGCTTATCTGCCAGTGCACTTGTTACTTATCTAATCAATTATGTGAATAAGCTTAATGAAAAATCTTCCTGAGCATGGTAAACTATCACAGAAGATAATGGAAAATTCTTTTCCATTTTGATTCACAGGATTGAAGTTGGTTGCTTAAATATTTACTATTCCCTATGGAAAAGAGTAATTTAGGTACTAATTCAGGATAATGACATGTAGTTAAAGTAGCATTTTTTTATTCTTATTTCCTAGTTTGGAAAGAGGATTTTATTGCATTGCAGCATGCTGTTTTTAAGGGAGGACTATTTGTTATCATATGACACTAACACGGTACTGCTACCCTGTCCTGCCAGGCACTTTGTGACAATCCATCCCACAGAGACATCTCAGTTTCATGTAGGATGACAGACAAAGGAAACTAGAAATAAAGAACAACTACTGTTCCCATTTTTAGACATTTTAGAGTGTCTCTGTATATTGTTACTTCAAACCAGAAGGAATACTGAAAACCTTTAAAAAAAAAAAGTCTGCAATTTTTCTCTACCGTCATTCTCAAAAATTGCTAAGTTTTTAAGATTACATTCTTCCCAGGATGGAAAATTTAAGCCTGAATGGTCAAGATCTGACAGTGATAAGCATAATGCGTTCTCAACCCTAGTCATAGATGGTAGTACTAACTGCACATACAATAAATTGAAGGAACATCCTGCTGGTTTTATATAAACACTTTCACCAATGAATGTCTCCAAGAAAGCAGCACAATGAATGATTGTGCAAGGAAAGCTGAACTCCCGAGACTAACCACAAAAGATACCTGGTTACTTTAAAAATGAAAAATCATATAGAAGGGTATCCATTTGCTAAGATCTGTACAGTCTTTGAGTAAGTCTATCTGGCTACAGACAAAGAAAAGCTGAGACTGAATGCATTTTTTTTTTAAATGAAAACATTGCCATCTGTCTATGCTCCAGTCAACCAAGACAGCTGCTTGTTTTCTCCTGAAGAGCAGCTTTTGCCCACTGAGCAAGCCAGAGGGTGGCTTTGCAGCCCCTGCCTTTGTACGGACTAGGAAAAGGTGTATTTTTTCCTGAACCGTATTTCTAAATTTGTCTAGACTAGACAAGGCCTTAACTGACAGGAGTGATGACAAGAGAAGTAGCGGCGGGTTGAGGAAATGTCCTTAACCTGAGGCATGTTGCTGTCTGCAACAGTGGTGAGCTCCGAAGATCCACCTGCTGCAGCAGCCCTGTGCAGATGGCTGCGAAGAGGCAGCTTGCGCCTACGAGGCTGCAATCCAAACCTGCAGGCAGGCAGCCCCCTCCTCCTCCATGCTCCCCCAGCACTTTGCTCAGCAGCGAGAAGAGAGCCCCGTTGCCACAGAGCAGCGGGGTGGTCGCTCAGTGCAGCCCTGGGGAAAGGGGAAGGTGTTGCACTGGGCAGGGCCACCCGGGGATAGGGCTTTCTCCAGTTGGAGCATGGTGCATGCTAGTGCATGGGGAAGGCAGGAGGAAAGGAAGGAGCATTAAAAAGGAGGAGTTATTTTGATCTTTTTAGGTTGCATCCAGTACAGAGCTGTCTGGGCCATTTTTTGTGTATCCCCAGTAGCGCTAGCATTTCTTACTATGTTGCAGGCACATTTCCCTCCTTAGCCAGTTGCCAATAAAAGACCTAACAACCAAAGCTCCAAGTTTATAAAGCTTTGCATTAAATGTTGGTCTTTTCCCCAAGTTCAGGAAATTAAACTGCATGATGCAAACCTTGACACGTCAGTCTTTTCCTAAGCCATAAACCACTGCTAAAATATTATGCTAACTCTATATACTATGCTCGCAACAGAGACAAAGTGAAGGAAAGAGGTAGTAAGTGAGATTCTTGGACTCTGACTTTCACTGTGATGTGAATGGTTTACAATGAACTTTGATAAAACATGAACAAAGGCAAAGCAGATTGTTTTTTCCTTTTTCATAAAATGAAACAGAAGGGGTCTGACCCTCAAGTAGACTGAATAGCTGAAAAATATGGGCAATATGGGTGTGAAGGATCTCAAAAGACCAAGCGTATAATGACAATTTCTCTGAATATTTATAGTTCAAATTAACTAAGAACAATATTAAAAATCTCTGCAAATCTCAAAAAATCAAGTAAGACTGCAGAGTGCTCATAATCTTTAAAATAAGGTAAGGGGTTTAGGATTTTTCTGGTGAGGAAAAAGGCACGTGCAGAAACATCCTTAACAGAAAAACTTTATTTTTATTCTCACTTTTTACTTCTTTCAAAGATTCGTTATTCCTTAAAGTTGCTATTTTTAGAGCTAAGTCACCATTTCCAACAATTGGTGTAAATTCTGGCTCAATGATCATATTGGTCACATTGTTATATCAAGTCTGAATCAGCAGTAGGTTACTTCCTGACAACAGACAGAATGTTAACCTTTCATTTTTAATAGCTGTTTTATGGCAGCATTACCACAGGTAGGGAAAAGCATATGACAGACTATTTCAAATGACAGTTTTGAACCTGATTCAAGAAAATCAAGTATTCAGAGCATGCACTTAGGTCCTGTTGAATTCATATGGACATGATATAGCTAAATGACAACAGACTAACAGAATGCGAATCCAAGCAAAAAAGATTTAAGCAATCTTTGGATTTATTTTTAGAACATCCCAATGCCTTGGAATGGAGTTGGTTTCATACACATGTTCAAAGTTAAACATGTGCATGAATCTTCTCAAAATAAGAATATCTTCTGGGCCTTTATGAAGAGTGGCTCTAATTCACTATCAGATTAGATAACTAACACCTAGAAATATTCTTAAATTATGATCTTGTACCAGTATATGCTAGCAAAGTCAAGGATGATTCAGTTCTTAGTGAAGGTAATGAGTGTCTGCCCTTTGCTGTTGAGGTAACTCTATGTTGTGTATGAATTATGGTACATCAATTTGCACATTTCTGCTACGGTGGCTTTTGGCTGCAGATCTCATATCACAGATCACATATTTGTCACCTGCTGGGAACAACTTAATTCACAAGCAATCCACACTCTATCCATGTTTAAAAAAAATACATCAACAGAGTATAATTCTAACAACTTGCTTCATAAATACAAGTCTTTAAAAAAATATGTGCACAATAATAAGAGTAGAAATTTATATGTCATACTTTCATTTCCAAATGCTACATTTAATAAAAGATAAATCACAACAATCTTCATGAACAAAGCACTGTGAAGACTAGGGCTTCTCTTCACCTATAGAAGAATTTAGGCACAAAACAGGGCAGCAGGTCCATCTAATCCTGTAATGAGTTACTTTTAGATTTCAAAAAGGGGAATTGAGAAGGATTGGGATTTGGAGAGTCTACTTTTTTTACTGTGGTTCTTACACAGATTTTTTTGTAAGCATTTTTTAATTTTTCTATCTACTACTCAGTAAAATCAGGATGACAAAGCTCCCTTCAGCCACCACTTTTCCATTTTGTCAGTTTAGATCAAAAGTACATTCTAGCACTACAAGTAAAAAATGGTAAATAATCCATAGTTCACATAGAATGCCCCAGGAACAAAATTATGCAGCCATCTCATTTGAACTGATACTTCTTTTCATGAGAGAAAAATTTGCAGAGGAAATACATCTATGAGTAATTACATTCATTATGACCAAAGAAAAACACACACGCAAAGAAGGATTAGCCTCAAAATTGTTATAAGATGTTTTGGTGGTTTTGATATTTCAAGCATAAACAATACTGAGCTCAGGAAAATGTGAATTGTCTACGGTCTTTTATCCATTCTTGCTGACGTGATATTAATTTAACTTTATCCCAGAGGCCCTATGAAATTCATTCAGCCACCCCCATCGATGAGATACTCAACATGTTCAAGATAGAAAGAGTTCACTACTCATCTGCATGGTGCAAGGGCATGATAGCCCTACTGAAAAAGGTAAGAAAGCACAAACACCTTCTGTCCGCTCTTCTCTCCTCTTCTAGAAGCCCCTCCAACAATGTAGAGGCATCAGGCAAGCACACACATTAGGCAGCCAAAATTTCAAGGATAAGAAAGCAGTGCTTATTCCTGGATTTTCCTGTGTGTGGGTGGTGCAGTATTTTCTCTAGAGAAGTTGGATTATTCTTGGGCTTAGACTCAGGCTTTTTGTGGCCTCAGAGAAATAGAAATCTAATATTTTTGTTTACTTTAAAACTGATTCACTAGTTATAGCAAAACTCTGGGAATCAGTAATTCCCACTCTGCTCTGGCCCCATTCTCTCCAGCCCTAGCTGTGCATGTCGGGGAGGGAAGGAAGGACCACTCTGCCCTCTGAATTTCTGCCACAGTTTCCAGCCAGGAAGCTTAGAGATGAAAAGGGCTGTAACTTTCCCTGTCCCATGGTGCTATAGTTGCAACAACAAAAGTCGAGCCACTTGCTGTAAATGTCACTAAACAGGGTTCTTTCTGAATGCATCACAGCCCTGGAACTCACTTTCTTCCTCAAATCCCAGTTATTTGTTTGATTTAATTTTCTGGCCATGCTGCAAGGCTCATCTGTCTCTTTTAGGTATTTCAGACTATCAGTACTGATATTTGAGCAGGAGATGTTTGTGAATGTGTGAATAGAGCAATACAAGATCCATTTCCTTTGCAGCAATGAGCAATCTATTTTTGATAGATGGAGCAATGAGGTGGTTAATTTTAATTGCTGCCAGGATGCTCAGTGTAACTATATCTTCCAATACATTAAAGATGAAATACAAATTTGTTAGGTGGCATTGAACTGTGATGTTTCATGTCGCTTGGACTCTTATGTATTTGTAAACAGACTTTTGTTACTAATATGTTTATACACGTCGTGTCTGCAACAGCCATCTGGTGGCAATTAAATTATATACATATCCTATGAGTTACTACTTTTATTTTTTTTAGATTGGGACTTCTAGGAGTTGTTAGAAGATTCCCTAGCCACTTACTCAAAATTGTGTATCATAGAATTTATGCATGTGATACATTTACTCTTTCATATAGCATCCAGTCCCTTAGAAAATGCCTTGTGCTTGGTCATAGCTCCTCACTAAGGACCCAGAGTGCCGTCTTTCAAGCCTTGCAGACATCCAAAGCTCTCCATACCTAGCTGATGTCAACTGGGATGCTGTTCTAGAGAAAGCTGTGACCCCAGGCTTTGTTCCTAATGTAAGTTGATATTCCAGGTGAACTGTGTTTTCAAATTCTGACTTCAATGATCACTGCTGTTTTACTTGTTTACGCTTGCATGTATTGCTCTTCAATGATTTACTTCTCACAGAAGCTTTACTTTGGATTCTCCTTTCATTTATTCAGTCACAGCTAAGGGAAACTTTGGCCCATTTCATTAGATCACAACAAAATCTAATTAACCTTGGTTCACTTTTTGTTCCCTTTCAAATAAAAAAACATTTTCCAGACTTTGCATTTCAGCTGTTAGAGCAAATGATTGTAAGTTAACTCTGAGCCAAAGAATACCAAGAAGATTGTTGCTGCTCTGAGTTAGGCATCTGAATAACATTTGCAAGACTTTTTAATATCCCACTGTGCTGTTCCTTTTTCACTTAAAAAATACTGTTCCAAAAGACTGACCTATTTCCTTTGTGACAGTTTCCTACTCTAAAACATTCAGATTCTGTGAGTTCCATTTTGTTGGTATTTTCTGGATATTTCCATTTTGATCATTTGTAAGCTAAATGGATTTGAGGACAGTGAATAAAAAGCAATGACTCTCATGTTAACATGCTTCTTCCCATTGTTCAGTCATATTGCACCATAATTCTCCAAACAATACATCTGTAGCATACTAAGGTTTGTTTATATTCTTTTTTTATGCAGCTGTAAAGAAAGATAAGGAAGGGGGAATAGCTAGACCCTATTCTCATCCAGGTGCACAATGGAGTTCTTGCTAAATCTGATGGGGGAAGGATCGAGCCCTGCAGAAGCTGAGGGCAAGAGGGTACTGCCTAATGGAGCAAAGGCAGCCGGGTGGGTTGCCAAGACAGTGCTGGCAGTGTTTGCTGTGCTTCTTGGCATCTGACCAGAGCCTTTCCTGGAAGCAACATCCTGCAGGAGATAAAAGCTATGGGTGGGCAAGCAGGGCTTCCCTCAGGGAGCTTGGGGAAAGACCAGGAATACAACAGGTAACTAGCGCAACGGGTAAAGAGAAAGGCAGGACCCTCTTAGGCACTTCAGAGCAATGTTCACCAGGGCTGAAATTCCTTCCTTTCACGATGTAGCTCAATGGTGGTGCAAGCTGAAAGCTTGAGAGGTGAATGTCATATCTACCAAACTAAGGCCAGGACTTCCCTCTTAATCAATGTCCCTGCAGCTGGAATAACTGCTATGCCATGCGAGGCCCTTCTGCTATGCTCGCCCAGGTTGCTAGCCTAAGCAAAGCACTGCAGAACAAAGCTCCTCCTTGGCCTGGTGGACTGTGAACTCCATCCTCCATGGTGGCATGGATCTACAAGAAGAATGGAGACTGCTTTTCCTCTTTTCCTTTTTTTCAAGTTAGAGCTGCTCTCTGAGATATCGGAAGTGTGGGCTGACTCCTTCTCAGACAAAACTCAACAGATTATTTAGACCTGTTCTATTCCTATTTCTATCTGAAAGTTTAATCCACAACTGTCAGCATACAGGAAACTTGACAACCCTGCTTTGTATTTTACAAGAGGGATCCAGTTCCCCATACTCAAAGGTACAACATACACAGGGATGCAGGAGAGTCCCAGACTCTGCAAAGGACAGTCGTGTCTAGATACGTTTTAGGACTTAAAGTCAAAAGAGAGGACTTCAATCTGCTTCAGCAAAACTGGCTACTGAAACCTGCCTATGGCAAGTCTGTTCTCTGCTCCTGCTGTTGCTCCAGTGTTCTCCTTTCCCAGACACATCCTCAGTCTCCTCCTTGCTCCCACTCAAGCTTGAATTCATAGGGCCATATCCTCTACCTTAGCTCTGCTCCTGAGGATTGGACTTCTTAAGCCCGCTTTGGTCCAGGAGTGTATAGCCAACTCATGTGATGTGTGCCACCCTGCTAAGCCTGCCTCCTGAGCAGTGAGGTATGGCAGTTTAGCTGTAGTAATAGGACCCAATAAAGGGCCTGCAAGTTTTCCACATCCAGCTGGCTTATGCCTAGCCTACTTAGAGCTGGGGCACAAGAAGTGTGTGATGGTCTGCGTCTGGCCACAGACAAGTAACCCTAATTCCTTAATTCACAGTTCTCATGTGGCCATTTGCTTCTTTCCACCTGGATTTAGGTTGTTTTGAGAGTACCTTACTCCTGAGAGAGTACAGATAAGTTTCCTGACTTCTTAAGGATGGTGAAAAAAGTAATTTTAAATGTAATTTCAGAAGCAATGTGGAACCTATGTGTCTGGTACCCCTCTATTAGCCAAGTGGCCTGTCTCTGTGGCTGATGTTGACAATGGTGAATGTGATGGTCACTGAGAAAAGAGGAAGTCCCCTTGAAATACTTTGGACTGTCTGCCATTAAACATGTGTCCAAAGATGGCTATTCTTTTGGCATTTGGATAAACCTTATTTGTGTTTTGGTGGGAATCTATAATATTGCAGGGAAATCCGTAATACTGGAGGCAAAATAATACTATACGTTGAAAAGAAAATAGGAGTTAAAAGTTACTTTAGATAAATGTAACTTTTAGATAAGTTACTAAGTAACTTTAGATAAAAGATTAATCTGGAAGTTCCACTACAAGCTCTACCAGACTTTTCAGGACAGAGGCTGATATTGCAGGGCTTGTTCCACCTGGTCAGCCAGGTGTGTTAGGAAAAAACAGTGAGAAGGTAAGAGTCAAAGCACAACACTTCTTTTTATAGTAAACTTTACTGTTTCATGAGACCAAGTTTGGCCAGGCATTTTCCAAGAACTTCCCTCTCTGTTGCACCAGCAAAAACTTCACTGATTAACTGGGGCCACACAACAAAATATTTGTTGGTTTTCAGGCTTTGGTGAGAGCGTGAATTGGGGCCAACGTACACTGATCTGGGGAGAGTTTTATAACTACAGAATTTTATAAATTTTGACAACGTGCCATTACTATCAGGAGCTTGCCTGCCTTCTGCAGGCAAGAGGGCATGTGGGATGCCTGTGGTAAGAAGGTCCCATAGTTTAATTTCTCCCTCTGTAGTTTGATAAACATCATTCTTACTTAACTAGTACATGTGTTTCTTTATGGTTTAGTTAGTTTCCTTATATTCAGCTTGGAGTCATAAATTGTTAGTAGTTTTTTTGTATTGTTAAATATTGATAAAGCAAGCGAGAAATTATTTAAATGTAATTTGTGTTCATTTTTAAAGCTTCAAATTGAAGTGATATATTTTTTAAGTGCTCAAACAAATCTTAAAACTGTACATGCTCAAGAAAGGAACTGATATTGATCAAATGTAAAGAATTATTTATTTATAAATAAATGTAAATAAACTATAAACCTCCACTAATAAAAAACAAACAAACAAATAAACTAATATTACTAAACCTGACTGGATAGTATACAGTAAAAGGCATTAGAAAGCTTAATATTATACTTTGAGTATACAGACTTTGCTAGGAGTAAAAACGATGGCATGATCTCTAAATCAAATGTTTCATTGTAGGACACCACAAGTTATACAAGTGGTTTCTCATGTGGTTTTACTGCTTAGTGTCTTTGGTTGCTAAATAATATCTGCCATTTATATATGACTTACTTATCTTAGTACTTCCACCTTGATGGTGGTAATGGTGTGATTGAACTCCCAAAAGTCCCAGATGACAACACGATGCTTTTAAGATCTTCCACCACACAATTCAAATTGTTTGCAAATTTTTTTAAAATGCTTTGAGAGAATGAGGAGCAGAAAGGAACTCCTGTTATTCTGATCACAGGAGTAGCAAAACACTGATCCAGTAACTAGGATGCCAAGTCATGAGTTTTTAAAAATGTATTGGGTTCAGCTGAACCATAAATTTCTGGCCATACCCTAGCTCTTATCCCTAAATATGAGAGGAGGAGTTCATCCCAAATGTTGCCGCGAGGTGGCTTTATTGCACTAATGAATAGAACTAAAAGAAGCCCTCAAGGCATAAATTATGCTCCTGTAAACTTTTATGCTGAAAAGATCTGAAAGAATCAAGAACCTGAAAAGAATTAAGGAAAAATCTGAAAAGAATTAAGGAAGGAAACCACCACATAGAAATGGTGTTTTCAATCATCCTGCTTAAAAAAGGACTTCCTGATACAACAAAGAATCTTAAGATTTGATTCAAGCATCACAAATTAACATAAAAATGGAGAATCCAGATTATTTAAGTAATGTAAGTAACAGGTAAGAAAAAGCATAATAGATTGGATGGAGTAGAAAAAGCATAATAGATTGGAATGAAGCATGTAATTGAGAAAAGCCAGCACAGATTCACCTAGGGCAAATCATGCTTGACAAATCACCTTCTATGATAAAGTAACCTGCTCAGTTGATGTGGGGCAAGCAGTGGACATTGTCTACCTGGATTTCTCCAAGGCTTTCGGTTCGGTTTCCCACAGCCTCCTCCTAGAGAAACTGATGTGTTACAGTCTAGGCAAGTGGTCTGTGCAGTGGGTGGGGAACTGGCTGACAGGCCATATCCAGAGGGTGATGGTAAATAGCTCCTTTTCAAACTGGCAACCTGTCACAAGTGGGGTCCCCCAGGGATCGATATTGGGCCCAACGCTAGTATCTTCATAAGTGATCTGGATGATGGGACCAAGTGTACCGTGATTAAGCTTTGCTGATGTTACCAAACTCAGTGGGGAAGTGGACACTTCAGAAGGGAGAGCCACCCTGCAGGAAGACCTGGATAGGCTGGAAGAGTGGGCTAACATGAACCTTATGAAGTTCAGTGAGGACAAGTGTAAGGTCTTGTACCTGAGAAAACATAATCCAGGAGTGCAGCACAGGCTGGGATCTACCCAGCTGGGGAGCAGCTCTGTGGAAAGGGACCTAGGGGTCCTGGTGGACAACAAGCTCAATATGGGCGAACAGTGTGCTGCTGTGGCAAAGCAAGCCAACAGGATGCTGGGTTGCATCAACAAGGGCATCACCAGCAGAGGTAAAGAAGTCATTATCCCACTCTACACAGCTCTTGTCAGGCTACACCTGGCATACTGTGTTCAGTTTTGGTCCCCACTATGCAAAAAAGATGTGGACAGGCTGGAGAGAGTCCAAAGAAGGGCCACAAAGATGATCAAAGGACTGGGAAGCCTGCCATATGAGGAAAAGCTGAGAACTGGTTTTGTTCAGCCTTGAGAAAAGAAGGCTTAGGCGAGATCTTTTCACCATGTTGCAGTATTTAAACGGTGGCTACAAAGAAGATGGAGACTCCCTTTTTACAAGGAGTCACATGGAAAGGATGACGGGTAATGGGTACAAGTTACTCCTGGGGAGATTCTGATTGGACACAAGAGGAAATCTTTTTCACAGTGACAACAATCAGCCATTGGAATAATCATAGAATCATAGAATGATTTGGGCCGGAAGGGACCTTAAAGATCATCCAGTTCCAACCCCCCTGCCATGGGCAGGGACACCTTCCACTAGACCAGGTTGCTCAAAGCCCCATCCAATCTGACCTTGAACACTTCCAGGGATGAGGCATCCACAGCTTCTCTGGGCAACCTGTTCCTGTGCCTCACCACCCTCACAGCAAAGAACTTCTTCCTTACACCCAATCTAAATCTGCCCTCTTTCAGTTTAAAGCCATTACCCCTTGTCCTATCACTACATGCTCTTGTAAAAAGTCCCTCTCCAGCTTTCCTGCCAGCCCCCTTTAGGTACTGGAAGGTGGCTATAAGGTCTCTCCAGAGCCCTCTCTTCTCCAGGAATCTCCCCAGGGAAATGGTAGTTTCCCCAACATTGGACACTTTTAAGATTCAGCTGGACAGGGTTCTGGGCCATCTTGTCCAGACTGCACTTTTGTCAAGAAAGGTTGGACCAGGTGATTCTTGAGGTCCCTTCCAACCCGGTATTCTATGATTCTATGAACCATTTTTTGATACAAACCCTGCTAACTAAAAAAGGCCTGCTCCTTCCTTTGTTATCATGGACAGGAGCTAGGTAACTGAATCTACCTGCAACTCTTCAGAAAATCAGATTTTAACAACTAAGGTCTTAGAGTTACTCCCCATTCTTCCTGCACTATTGCAGTTGCCATTTATGTTCCACAGCACTAACTGATATTTTGGTGAAGGCTCTGGGCCAGTTAATCTCATTGGGGTGTCATAATGTAGTCACTCTAGCAGTACATCTGAATATAACTAGGAAGAGGATCCAACTCTTTATAATTGCTGTATAATATGATTTTTATCTTACCTCCCTTATTTAAACTTCAAGCATCACTCCAGGCCTAAAAAGACAGTTCTCATTTTACAGATGTGGTTGGGAAGCAGGATCATTATTAATGCTATTAACACTTGCCAGGCAAACTAAGAAACCACAGTGATGCTTTCAAAGAATAACTTTGAATCCTTTTGTACCAGAAAGGAAGACTGAACTGTGATCCTACATTTGAACTTGAAGAAATGATTTTAGAGTCCAAGCCTCTCCATAAAAAGAAAAAACGACTTGCCAAAAACAAATCCAAAGATGGAGCTAAGGAAACCTGCCCACTGGTAAGCTGTGGACTGTGACCGCAGTCAGTGTCATCTCATTTACACTGTTTAATAGACAAACTCATTTAAGTTCAGTTTTATGACCTCTGAAAATAGACTTGACCTCTATGTCTGTCATTTTACAAATAGCATAACCCATCTCCAAAGCAAGATGAAAAGTAACCATTTATTTCAGTCAAATAGTAACAGCATGTTTAAGTTACAATCATTTTTAAGATTCTCACAGATGCTCTTTTCAAGTATGAAAAAGTGTTGCCAGTTGGCAAATACGCTTCCCACACATGGACACATAGTTACAAGGAGTATTTATCCACTCCTAGTACCAAAAATGAAAAGTATGCGGTGAAAAGCTCGTTATTCATAAATGTTTTAAAGCTGTCTCTTGCAGTCTTGACTAATGTGTCCCATGTAGAAACACTCATTGTATAAACAGTCTAAACTTCTGAGAAGAAATAATAATTTTCCAAACTTGAATTTTCATTTCAGTGACGTTTTATAAATTCTTTTGCTACTCCTAATGATTTTGAATGATCATGCAAGCTGTTCTTAGAGCTATCAGACATAAACGTCCTCAGAAATTCTTTGTGGGGAATTTCTTCCAAAAGGGAGAAAGATTGATTGTGCCATCACGGCCCTCTTTTTAGAAGAGTCTTCAGAAAGCCTTTTGATAGTATTCATTCATAAGACTTTTTCTTCAGTATTGTTTCTGTTGTGATTTTTTTGATACGATTTTCCATCTTTTTTAATCAACCTATTCATGCTGTTTTTTAAAGAACGTACACCTGCAGCAGTGCTTGGAAACCGTTAGGAAAGAATTCATCATATTCAACAGAGAGAAGTAAGTGCATTTCTTAATGCCTGTTTAGCATTCACTACTGACAATAATTTGAGAACTATTTTTTTTTTCTCCCAGTGTAAGGAAAAGTGATTAACGATCACAGCAGCAAGGGCTAAAAGGCTGGATTTCCATTGATTTCTTCCTCTTACAGTCTGCGGTGTGATGGTTTTGTAGTTCTTCCATCTCTGAAAGCAAGCAGAAGTGCTTGTGGTGAAAGTATGTTAGAGACAAAGTAAATGTCACTGACACTCTCCAGAGAAACTGTTAGCAATTAAGCAAAGGGAATATGATACAAGGGGCTGCTTTCTCACAACTTGAACAAAACCAAGGGAAGTGATAGCTCATGGTATATTAATGGTACGAATGGCAGTGTTCTGACTTGGAAACACTATTCATACTTCACCACCATAAAAAAGTTTATTTCAATATTAATTATTTCAACAGAGCTAAATATTAAAACTATATCAGACATGAAGCAAGTGCTTCATAGTCTAAGATTCAGCCAGAATTCATAGAAACACAAGTCTGAGTCCCAAGGATGTCAATAATCTTCCTGTTCCAATTAATACACTGCTTTTCACATAGTTCACTGTGTTTGAGTTGCAGACACTATGGACCCATTTGTATTAACAGGTATAGCTCATAAAAGGGGAGTTGTTTGTGTCTTTGGTCAAACTATTGCATTTCATCCAAGTATGTTCAGTGGTTTTATTTCACCTAATTATATCTGCCAGCCTTTCTAATGGGGCTGAGAAACGTTAGAAATTAAATTAAAAGTTGTGACTATATTACTTAATGCTTACAATGCAGGTAATTACTGTCTTTTGTAATTAAAACTGGGAAAGCGATTGTCAACTTTGCACAGTTGACATGTGGTCATGAAGGAAATTATGCCATAGAGAACCCCATTTTTCCTGTTACAATCTTTGGGAAGTGTCTATGCCAAATACTGACAGCTCACAGAAACTACAGTGAGGACTTACAAAGAAAAGGAAGGTCCGACAGATTCTTCATGTTCTTTTGCATGGTCTCTAGCACAAGAGATCCATGTGTTTATGTAAGAGCCATAAACAAGGAAAGCCAGACCAAGTCAACTCATAAAAGGTTTTCAGAAGGGTCTTGGAGGACTTTGAATCAGTTCTGGTATCAGTGAACTAAGGAATGCCTGAACTTTGTAGGAGTTTTAATAACCCAAAAAATCAAAATTATTAAGATTGTAATACCAAGATTAGAAATAGATTACATTGATAAATCAATTCAATGTGTTTCCAAGAAGTTGTTCGTGTAACTAGTTCATTCCAGATATGACTCTCTCACCTACTCCAAAGTCATATATCAAGGAAACCCACTATATAGCATTTTTTTAAAGATAAAATAAAATACCAGATTTTGTAAAACACTTTCAAAACCCCATTGTGTGTGTTCACTAGCATTGAACGATTTCTTTTGACATGATTTTACTGTTATTCTTAAATCTTTTTTAGCAGTGCATAGGAAGATTTTTTCATTTGTTTCATATTGCACAACTACAGTAACAAGCTATAAAGGACTCTGAGAGGCTGAAGCAAGATCAAAGAGAAGTTTAAATGGTGTACAAGTAAAATGGAAGCAAAAGATAAAACACATGCACTTCATTCAGAACAGCATGTGTTTCAGTCATTGCTTGATTGGCTTTGACAAGTTAAAAGAAAAATGTTTAGCATAGACCTACAACAGATCCTGCATTGTCTAAAGACAGTTCACAATCATTTCTTGTTTAAATTGTATTAAAGCTGAAGAAGGACATTGAGAGACTTCTGTAATATTTTTCAAAGACAAAAATGTTGATAAGGGGGGGAAGTAGATGTGGAATTTTTGAAGTGCAAAGTGAATTCAAGTTAATGGGAACAAAATAAGAGCAATGACAGACAGAGATGTCATCATACCAGAGAGAAGAAGCTACACAGTATACACCAGAGTAATTTATGGTGGGTTTCCTTAGACCCTTCTATGGCCTCAAGGCTGTAATGTATAGGCTGAGGCTGTGCTTACAGAGATTTCCAAAGCCACATGGCCAATGAAGTTCTTAGGAACAGCTGCAGATGCTGAAAGACATTAACTGTTCCTATGAACACAATAGCCAATAATATATGATCATATCATTAGGTGAGGTGTCAATCCCAAGCAGGTCTTTAAATCAGCCTCAGATTTACACAGCCAGACGTTTTGCTATTCCTCCATGTTCCTCTACGTAGACCAGAATTGCTTATATAGTCTAGCTATTTGAAAATATCTGCATACCTCCTTATGAATATTCATTATATTCAGCTCCAAAAATCTACATTTTATTGTGATTTAAGCCTTCTGC
>VYZV01038089.1:37400-49700 GCA_013401275.1 Pandion haliaetus | reverse complement strand
AATCTGTTCTCCCAGACGCGCTCCCACCGTCACTGATGGGCTCGGCCTGGGCCAGAGGCAGGTCCAACTTTTTGGAGCCGGGGGAGCTTCCAGCAGCTTCTCACAGGAGCCACCCCTGCAGCCTCCTCCCCCACTACCAAAACTGCACCACAAACTCAAAACACCCCTAATGTTGTGAAGCCCAGTGGCATAACAGAGGCTCCATCATTACGCCTGGACTAAAGAAAGGAGGGGAGGAAAGTTTGTGCCTGCCTCCGGATTACGCAAATGGAAAAATATTTGCCTCCCTATATTCAGGGAGAATGAATTTCTCAAAACCATCCAGGCTTTTTGCAACAAATTATATTTTGAAATAATTGTCCCATTAAAACAGTAGAGATTTATCTTTACAGATACAAGGTACATTATACTAGCTCTTCCTCTTATGAAAGAGATCTTGATTTGTTTCGAGAGATTTTGGTTTTTAGTTTGCTTTTTTTTGTTTGTTTCGTTGGTTTTTTTAAGATTTTTCTGAGCCTGAAAGAAGATTTGTTCTTCCACCTTTTCAACCTAAAGGACGATGAGATCACATTTTGTGTTTTGGAAGCCTGTAAGCCTTCCTTTTGAAAAGCATTCAGTTTATTCACAAGCACTGAACAGTACCAATTGACAAGTTCATGGCCAACAACCTCGTTTTCCTCTCAGCACGTCCAGCATAGGAATGCAGTTACAACTCAGTCCTTAAGTCAACTGGAATTCAACTGAATTGCAAGGGAACTTGGGAATCTATGTACTAGTATAAATTCTTTTCATTATTATGAAATTTCTGCATCACTGACTTCCTGATTTTTTCTTTTAAGGGGAAAAAAAAAAAAGCAAGCATTCACTCCTTCCCTGTCCCTCATTTCATCTACACACAGGACAAGCATCTTTCCTCTGGGACAACAAGGGGCGTGCTGAAAAGTTTGAACTGGCAACTCAGTTTTGTCAAGTTTTTCTGTGAAAATGGGATTACTGTAATCATTAATCATAGGACCAGCCACTGCCTCTGAAAGAATGCCAATGTCTTCATCAGCACACCTCAAAGTGAAGGGAAATATTCAAATGACTGTTTTGTTTACATATGTGCACATCTCACACTATTTAAAATGAAGAACTTTCACAAAATTTATATTTGGGATATAATGGGAAGGAAAGAGAAATAGTGATCTTTGAGACCTAGGCAATTAGGATCCATACCAGTGAAAGACTTGTGAGTCACAGCATGCCTTAAGAGAGAAGAACAAGGGCTGCAGCTTTCCCTGATGAAGGATAGTTGTAAACACATAGGCACAGCAACCTGACACCCAACACAACAATCTGGCGAGCATATAGTGATAGATTTTTCAAGCAGATTTATGATGGATGACCTATTGTACTCCCTCTTACCTAAGTAGTACATCCCAAGCTCAAGAAAGGTTATATGGTGGTCTAGCAGGCTTTATTTCTTATATAGCAGCTCTAAAATGATGTTCTTCAAATTTACTCTTATTTCTTTAAAAAGTTTTCTAGCTTTTTCTTTTTTAATGTTCCTGTGACACTATTTGTGTGCTGACTCCATCAGTTTTGAGCAACACCACCTGTGTTGCACAGATTACAGAACGTATGTCTACTTCAAGCAATATGTCTTCAAGCAACATGGGTTTCCCTCATACATTGCACCTCGGAAGTGGTCTTTCCCCATATATTCTATGCATACCAACTGCATTGCAAAGACTGCTTGCCAAGGTGACTGACAGCCAAGGTACTGTGATCCCATACAGACGTGTTACATATATAAATCTGCCATAGCAAACAAAAAGGCCAGGATGAAGTTTCTTTGCTGCCTAATCTTGTTGACATTTGAATCATTGCTGCTGATGGTGCTTGTGTAGGTCACCGTGACAACTCATGAGAAGGTGTATCACCTAACTCATGTGCTTAGCTCCTGCCTGAGCAGGACATCAGCATGAAAGGACATCCACTCTGAGTCGTGGTTAGCACTTCACAGAAAGTCTGGCATCAAACAAGCTTCCCTAGTTACCAGAGAGGGAGCCTGCAAGGAAACATTGCTATTTGGTGCTTCTGTCCTGGCTAGAAAGGAGCTTGCCCACGCTGCTGAAACGAGGTAACTATTACCACTACATCATACATCACAATCTCATTTCAAACCACATTATTTCTCCTGTTCAACAGTAAAGTCTAAAAGGGAAAACAGGAGAGCAAACAGTATTGACAAGTTCAATTTAATAAACAAAATTTTTATGAGTATTGTAAATCAGAGTCATTCAGACTTTGAAGACTTCTGACAAATATTTCAGCCTGCCAAAGAGAACACTTGAAGAGATTAGTCAGATGAAACATCTTTGTGAATCCTGAATACAAACTGATTATTATATACAGTGGTGGGGGGATGTCTTACTATGCCCATAAACACATACTTCCACTGGTATTAATGGAGAGAAGAACAGTCTCATTAATGTTGTATATTTATCTATTTTTTTTTTTCCAGTCTGAGGATTTCTTGGGTAAATTTAATTAAAACGTGCTTGTGCTTTCACGCTTTGAGAGCTTGGCATGGGTGGTTGAAATGTGCATGCTTACTTGATAGTCTGTTTCATTTGTTTAACAGTTTTGGAGGGAGAAAAAAAAAAAAAAGGTGAGGGGAGAAAGAAAGCATGTCCTCCAAGTCACTTTGACTAAAACCTGCATTTCTGCTTCACTCAACATTTACATATAATCATTAAACTTGCTTGTCTGATTATAAAAGGACAGAAACTGATTTTAATTCCAATAACCTGGTCACTCCACATTAGCACTGTACAGAGAGGACATGATGACACCATTTTTCCCTTTCTTTTGCATTTTGCAATGTAAAGTAGCTTACTCACCATTGCATGAATCTGTAATACATCAGTACCAGCCTAAAAGCTGAAAGCATATGATGACCTTGGCAAGCAGGTAAGAATACACAACACAGCGTTTAATTCATCGTTATCTAATTGCTGACTCTTTTTCTGGAACAGCTATTATTTCTCTGTTTGTCAGATTTTTTCACTGTGAACTCCAAAGTGGGTAATCTCACATCTGAAGTGCTTATTTGGGCCTAAAAATTGAGGATAAAATCTAGGTCCTGCTGTAGTTGAAGGGAGTTTTGTCACTGACTTCAAAAGTGTTATAATTTCACCTTGTGAAATTTAAAATCTTTGCCTGGTGAATCTTGCATATGTTTTCCATGAATACCCAATTCTGTCAGCTCTGAAATACTAAGTATAAGGGGATGCTGCAGGAAAAGTACAGGAGAAAAATGGAGCACTCAGTTTAAATGGAAACTGATCTGTGTGGAGGACTTCAGTGAGAGGCCAAATTTGGGGACCCTACAAAAGAAAGAAGAGAGAAAATGAAAAGGCTGTAACATTAACAATTTACTTGACTATCAACTTCATGTATGCATTGTAAGCACACTGCATGTGGAGACCTATACCATTTCATGAGCTGGTAAATTCTGCTACAAAAATCTTTAAATGTGGGGTTTGGTTAAGTCCCTTTCATCACTGAAAGCCACCCAGAATATCGAAAAGCAGTTTTAATTACTGCCACCTTTCTTTTCATCCTGTACTTTTCAGGGAAAATAATACTATAACATTTGTTGACATTTTACCTCACTTAATATGATAAGCAAATCTTTTCAATGCATAATCAGTCTGCTGTAAACCTAGAAAGAGGCTCTGAAAAAAACAAACACATGAGCAAAAATTCACTAAGGAAGAAACACAACCATACTTTCACCCAAAACCCCAAAAGTACTCAACCCAGACGTGCAACACCAGAGTTTAAGCTATTCTTTCACTTTGTAGTATTTGAACCAGAGCCTCCCATCTATTTTGGTTTGACTGTGGTAAAAGCAAAATAATATTCTTACAGCCATATTCATTAAGATGCAGACTACAGAGTAATAAAAAGAAGGGGTACAACAGCAGAAAGCAAGCTAACCCCACATTCATCAACACAAACCATTTACATTTAGGTGGACTGCAAAGTGAGTTACCTAGTTTTGCACTGATTTCACTTTTTTCAACCAGTTCAGCAACTTTAGCACATAATCAGCCAAATTCTGTAAGCCTGTCATACATGATACTTGCACAGATGCTCGTTTATCTTCCTTCTGTCCTCAAATTCAGCCAACCTATTATATTCACACGTCCCAGTGGAAGACCTTTTTTGAGCCAGCACACTTCTGCCTATAGAGACAACTAAACACCTAGAGCACACTATATACCCCTCATAATCCAGGAAGAAATAGTGAACTGCTATGCTGCCTGGACACTCACAAGTCTGCGGGACCCGATGGGATCCATACAAGAGTACTGAGGGAGCTGGCAGAGGAGCTTGCCAAGGCACTCTCCATCATTTATTAGCAATCCTGGTCAATGGGGAAGGTCCCAGGCAACTGGAGGCTTGCCAATGTGATACCCATTTACAAGAAGGGTCAGAGGGAGGATACAGGGAACTAGAGGTCTGTCAGCCTGACCTTGGTACCGGGGAAGATGATGGAGCAGCTCATGCTCATCTTGAGTGGGCTCACACAGCAGGTGCAGGACAACCAGGGCATCAGGCCCAGCCAGGATAGGTTCAGGAAAGGCAGGTCCTGCTTGACCAACCTGATCTCCTTCTATGACCAGGTGACTGGCCTAGTGGATGAGGGAAAGGCTGTGGATGTTCTCTCCTGCACTTCAGTAAGGCCTTTTACACTATCTCTCACAGCATACTCCTCGAGAAGCTGGCGGCACATGGCTTAGACAAGTGTACTCTTTGCTGGGTACAAAACTGGCTGGATGGACGAGCCCAGAGGGTTGTGGTGAATGGAGTTAAATCCAGTCGGCGACAAGTCACAAGTGGTGTTCCCCCCCAGGGCTCAGTACTGGGGCCAGTTCTGTTGAATATATTTATCAATGATCTGGACGAGGGGATCGAGTGCACCCTCAGCAAGTTTGCGGATGACACCAAGNGGTCCTGCACTTGGGTCACAACAAGCCCATGCAACGCTACAGGCTTGGGGAAGAGTAGCTGGAAAACTGCCCGGCGGAAAAGGACCTGGGGGTGCTGGTTGACAGCCGGCTAAATGTGAGCCAGCAGTGTGCCCAGGTGGCCAAGAAGGCCAACAGCATCCTGGCCTGTGTCAGAAACAGTGTGGCGAGCAGGAGCAGGGAGGTGGATCATCCCCCTGTACTTGGCACTGGTGAGGCCGTGCCTTGAATACTGTGTTGAGTTTTGGGCCCCTCACTATAGGAAAGACATTGAGGTGCTGGAGCGTGTCCAAAGAAGAGCAACAAAGCTGGTGAGGGGCCTGGAGCACAAGTCTTCTGAGGAGCAGCTGAGGGAAGTAGGGTTGTTTAGCCCGGAGAAAAGGAGGCTGAGGGGAGACCTTATCGCTCTCTACAACTACCTGACAGGAGGTTGTAGCAAGGTGGGTGCTGGTCTCTTCGGTCAAGTAACTAGTGATAGGGCAAGAGGAAATGGCCTCAAGTTGCAGCAGGGGAGGTTTAGATTGGGTATTAGGAAAAATTTCTGTACCGAAGGGGTTGTCAGGCATTGGAACAGGCTGCCCAGGGAAGTGGTGGAGTCACCATCCCTGGAGGTATTCAGAAAGCACGTAGACAAGGCACTTCAGGACATGGTTTAGTGGGCATGGTTGATGGTTCGACTCGATGATCTTAAAGGTCTTTTCCAACCTAAATGATTCTATGATTCTATGCTATACAAACACAGAATAAAAGTATGCAAACAAACCTTTGCATTGCATTCTTATAGGTGCAAATTATAATCACGTCCTCTTTCACGTTGTAGCAAGGAACAAGCACACCCCTTTGGAGCCTGCTCCTTTCCACAAGTACAGACAATCCTGATCGCCAGATACAATGATTGCACAAATTAGCTTTCTTTGGGTATGCTCTTATCAAACTTAGATGTTTCTCAGTTATCCATGCAACTTAACTAGCGCTATCCCACCAGAACTATCTTCCCTGCAGAAAGGTGCTGAACCCAATATCCATTCATCTCTGCGTTGCTGTAATTAATGCTAAGCTCCAAATTGGATTAGGCATGTAAGGCAGCTCCATAAACACGTTAATAGGATCTCTCTGCTAACAACACTGTTACCAATATCCAATTACTGTAACCAGGTATTAACCTAATGCTGTTAATCTGTCAGATTCTAAAAGTTAAACCACACTGCTGTAACATTTTAATACAATTAAAAAGTAATTTTTCCCCCTGACTAAAATATGTGTACTACTTAACATTTTATTTTTATTATTATATTAACATTATTCACAGCAATGGATATGTAGAAAAGAAACAAACAAAAAGCCCAAATCAACTCAGGGCCTGGGACTTCTATTACTACATTAGTCAAACAGTGATATTGACCTCTATTTTTTTGCCTGTCAGTTAGAATAAGACCAATGTGTCCAACCCAATTCTTTCAATAAATGGCAAAAAGTTTCTAACTATTCTTCTAAACTCCTTTAAAAACAATTAATAAAATTAATAGTGATTACTACCAGAATCCTCTGTGGAATAATAAGTAGAAAACCTGCTCATTATTTAAAACTTTTCTCTCCTAGCTTCTTTTACCCAAATGTTAAATACAGTCTATCAATGAAGAAATAGCAAATTACTAAAAAGAGAACCAACAGCTCATTTAGAATAGACTACAAGTTGTACCAGCCAACTGATTGTTTTTGATGTTCTGTATAAGAAAGAGACTAACCCAATAATTAGGGTTTCTGTTTGTTCGTTCACTTTTAGCATAGCAAGTCATGAGCTTGCTAAGCTCTTACACCATACAGGAAGCTATTGTAGTACATCAAGATACAGCAAGATGACCACAAAAGAAAAAACAAAGACCCACTAAAATTTGCATTCCGTACAGCACAGTTATCTCTCAACTCCATTATTTTCTGAATATCCTTCCCACTGTAAAAAAAGAAAAAAAAGAAATGAAAAAATATAACAATAGCTAATTTATCATGGCATTCACGTTTCTGAATGAATAGTAATTCCATTCTTGCTCCCAGTTGAACATGCTCAGCTCAGCTCCAGGTAGGCAAGGAGATGCAGTCTGCTGGGGGCAGTAGCTGTGGGCTCATCTCACAACTCGTATGGGCTCCACACCCAGGACCTCCTGGGAAGACCCATCCCTCCCCACTACAGCTCAAGGAGCTATCTGTGTGTGCCCACCAGGCTGATAGGGATGGCCAGGACCCTGCTGCCACCCCACTGCCCCCAGGGCAATGATGCTGCTGCTGCTAGCTGGTGCTGGGGGTGCTGGAGGGGCAGATGCAGAGAAACTGGTCACAGCTGTAAGCAAGCCAGATCACAGTGCAAGGTTTACACAGCATAGTACGGGTAAGGGATTCAGCTTGCCCTGAAGCAGAAAGAGCTTTTAACTTAGCGTAGGATCAAAAGACTGATCTTCTCAAGAGTCTGAGGGGTAAAGGAGACATTAATTAGGGTTACAGCAATAGACTTCACCTTAGCTACATCGTGAGTTTTCTGTTAACTTTAAGCACGAGAAAGAAGTATATCAGAAAACAGAAACTAGACTGCAATCACTAAAGCATAAATCAATACCGTGAGGCTGGTGTACAAGCCAGAAATCTGAGGCACAAAATCAGATGCAAGTAGAAAGAGATATCAAGGGTAAAAAGAAACCACAAGAAGTAGAAGGAACTAACATAAGTAACATAAAATTCAAATGTGTAAGATGGAGAAAGAAAAAGAGCATGTTAGGGCATATGTAGAAGAGTTTCCGGTCCATCTGGTCCAGCTAATGTAAAGACACCTTTGCTAGACACTTAAAGAACTGACAGAAGCACTCTCATGGAGAAACAGGGAAACAGTGGAAAACAAGCAATGATCTTTAAAAGCCAGGGTCTTACAGACCAGCAGCATGAAGAAGCACAATGGCATGGCAAATATGGCTTTAGTGCTTCTTGACCTGAATAGGTGTATTCACTTTAACACTTACTCTTCTGGTACAGACCTACTGACTCAGGTGTCTGCTTGATCTGGCAGCACAAACCTATGCTTGCAGGACAAACAGGCAGCATTGATATGTCCTACAACTCTTTGTATGGAAAACAGCTCTACTCATGTCTACATTATATTTCCCTTATGAAAAAATCAATAATTTGAGAAAGACTTCAAAGTCAGTAATATAAAGATAATAAACATACCATTCATCAGCTTAAGTACTATTAAAATGAGAGATAATGGTATATGCTAGTAAACTCCCAAAGAAGTAGTCCTAACTTTCTCTTCCATGGGAGAAACTGGCTAAAATAAAAAAATTGTAAATAAAGCATTATCACGTCATTACAAGTCTGAGTTACAAATTATCAGAGGTCCATCAATTCCTTCTTGTACAATACAAGCTCTAAAAAAGCACAATTGCAAGACTGTGACTTGTTAGTCCACCCTTTTCTGACACCCTGCATAAACCTGTTTTACAGTAATAGGAAAAACTCTTAAACCAACAGAACTCCAGACCACTCATTGCTCCACTAATAATGCTCACGTAAATCTTCCTGAGAGGTTCTACATGCCTTTCTTCATATGCTATAGCTCACACTGCTTGTATAGTACTACAATGAAAAGTGCAGTTATATATTTTTAAAGGCCTGATAAACAAAACCTTCCATCTCTTAATACAGCCCAGAAGTCTTTGTTTCATTTTATACTTCCTTAGGTAACATAGCTGATTGAAAGTGCACCACATTTTAAAAATATAAGTATATAAACCTACAGGATGTTCTAAATATTACCAGTGAATTGTTAAATAAATATAATTACTACTTACTCAGGATCAAGAGAAGAAGGACTTTGGAAAGTGTAATGAAAAACAAGTCAGGAGGATCAGGACATGCAGGAACAGAAACTTAACTAACATGTCGCAGGAGAGGTACCACAGGAGATTGCCACATTTGGCCATCAATCATAGATCCAACATAGAAAAGAAAAGAGACTTCATAAAATTTCCTCTCCTACACATCAGTGTGTACTGGACAGCTTTTACCTTTATTTCCATCACTCAGTAACGGGAGGCCTTATATTTTCTTTCAGACAAAGCCGAGCCACTGAGACACCCACATTCAACATATCCACACACACGTGTATATAAAACATTGATTCTTCTAGGTTGAATGAATAAATTGTATAGCCAGCAGAAGTTCTCTGTATTTGAGACATCTTGCTGTCTACAACAACACAGGGCAATGGTTCAGAAATCTTTTCCTAACCCTTCTACAATCCCAAAGCGCCCTACATAAGAACGGAGAGGCAAGCTGCAACACTTGCTAGTGCTTGAGGGTTTTATTTTAGTTTTTTCCTTCTCCAGGCTAAAAGGCAAGCAATGGGAAGAGAGTCGCTATATATCTAATGATTTCGCAACCTAAAAATCAAGACGTACAAATGCTGTGTAAATTCACCCTTTCTAAATAAACCTGTATTATTTCTCCATCTCTAATTCAATTTTCAATAACTCTATTGGCATGAGAAATTATACAAGTCTTGACAAATTTAATACACCAACTTTGGCTCTATAGGGAAGGTATTATAGTGGCAGCAGGTTAGACTGTCTTATACACTATCCCAGCTGCAACATCTTGGAAACATTCTGTACCTCACCTATTATTAAATCTATGAACACCAAAGGATGCAAGGTTTCACTGAATCCCACTTACCAACAGTTGGAACCTAGTATCTCCAATCCCAGTAAATATTAAACATGCTATATGCACTTGCTAGAGTCACAAAACAATGAAGCAGATGTAGGTTTGCATTTTTGATTTTTTTGTAATGAAGCAGATTTGAAAAGTAGCCTATGGAGGTATGAAACATAGGACTACAAAAACATAATACCTTCATCAAAACACATTTTTTTTGTGTCGTAAAGAAAAGTTGGGAACAGATTCCTATTTCATATGCTAATTAAATTGTCCAGGATTCTCTGTAGGACCACAGTAAAGGTAATATGGTCTGTGGACCGGAGCTGTTAAGAGAAGACGCTTCCACTCCATTTTGATCCTCAGACTGTCCCCAGCTAACAGGAGGATTCATGCACAACAATATCAGGCAGGCAAGTTATTTACATAACATTGTCATGCCTCAGAACTTCACATGTTCCTCCCAGGACACACCAGGACGTAGGTAGGTACATCAGGGCAACTATTCCTACAGCCACATTATTTTCAGGCCTCTCCTGATGGCCACTGTACCCAAGGAAACCTTAGCCACGAGTGTGTTTCCTGCCGGGTGCTTAAGGGGTATATCATCAGATACTGAGAAACTCCCCAACACTTCTTGACTCCACCACCAGGTCCTTCTGGACTTCCCTGCCTAATCTATTAAAAGACCATTCCTTCTCATACATCATAAATATACCATGTATGTATATATACACACCACTTCTCTTCTGAGCTACTTTTTAACCTGTCTACAACAGGGAAGAGGCCTGCTTGTACCATTCTTGCTTACCTCCTTCCAAACACACAGACAAAAATAATTTCTCCTAAAAACATAGGACACCCTGCAGTGCCTTAGCCCATCTGAGCCTGTATCAGGACGAATACTCATTTCTAGCACATGAATCCCTTGTTGGCCTTCCCAAGAAGTCCCTGCCTCATGCACACACCTTCCCCAGCCTTCTCCTACTCATCACGTTGGCAGCCCAGGGCCACAACAAAGGTGCTGGAGGAGGAATGGGAGAGCAGGGGCACAGTAAACAGCCTGCCCACATACTCATTCACCACAAGGCCTGCGTACAGTTTTATCTATAAGCTGCCCAAATATTTCCCTACCCATGGTGCCACCACATAGTCTGGACCCAGGTGCTATTGCCCCTTCCCAGCATTCATTCTTCATTTTCTTTTCTGCATGTTCCCTGTCTCTGTTGTCTCTGCTCCTCTTACCCAAAGCAGTAACTTGTCAGATATGACCTACGTTCAGTTTAATTTTATTGAGAGTAGGTAATCTACTACTCAAGCAGGGATGTGCAGAGATGTGAGAAACACTCAGAAACATGCAAACACACAATCCCGGCTGTTCACCTGCTGGGCCAAAAGCACTTGGAAAGCTGGGGTACTTGAAACCCATGATGTTTTGCAGCTTCAGCTTAGCATGTGGCAAGACAAATCTTGCTGGCAGCTCCTGGTCTTAGACCTCTTATAGTCACCTGGCTGCCAGGCCAAGTCCCTGCTGGAAGCTCCTGCAGTTGCAAAGTCCCATCGGGGGCCACCACACTTGCATACAGGGCAGTAAATCCGGAAAACATGTTATAAACCATAGAAACACTTTGTTATCAAGCATAAAAAAATATCTTGGTAAGCGCAAGTAAACTGCGCTGGCCTTGCAAAGGGACTACTTAACCTTGAAAAAGGTTCTACATTCAGCAGCCCTGAATTTACCCATCCACTAGGAGAACAAACAAAAACCAAATACAAAACAGAACATTTATAAAAAGGTAAGTCCCTTTTCAGTGACACTGGGGTATTTTACTCAGAACACAGTCAGATTACATAAATAAAATTTTTTTTTTTTCTTCTTACTGCACAAGTACACAATATTCAAAGAACAGCTTGGAACAATTTTACACAGGCCACCTTTATTTACTGTGATCAATACGAACTGGCACTATTCCAAAAGACAACACTTAGCCACAGACAATGATCTTGCAAGATCTTTTCAGGTTTACTTTTATGCTAAAGGCTATTTCCATGGAAGGGCAGATAACTCAGAAAAGGAGCATAAATACAAACCCTGTCTGTCTTGACCCTTATAAGAAGTTGAAAAAAAATAGCATTCCCTCAGAAAGACCAATAGTCTGAAAGATCATCTAACTATGCCAAACAGAAATTAAGTTACTAGACTCCCCTCCTTGTCTTTTTCAGTCCTTGCAACAAAATTATGAGCCATTACACATATGTTATGGGTTTGTGTGGCGCGGTTTTCTTTGGTGGCAGGGGAGGGGGGCTGCAGAGATGGCTCCTTTAAGAAGCTGCTAGAAGATCCCCGGCGCCAAAATGTCGGACCTGCCTCTGGGAGGGGAGTGACGGTGGTAGCGCCTCTGGGAGAACAGATCTAAGAAGGGGAACCAGCAGTGTGGGGGTTGCGAAATGTGAGAGGAACATTTCTGCCGCTACTGGAGTCAGTGAAGAAGGAGGGGAACGAAGGGCGCCTGAGGAGGCTGATGGCCCTGCAGCCTGTGGTGAGACAGCAGGCTGTCCCCCTGCAGCCCAGGGA
>VYZV01038089.1:0-37279 GCA_013401275.1 Pandion haliaetus | reverse complement strand
GGCGAGCTGACTCAACCCCCATCCCCTGTTCCCCTGCGCCGCCGGGGGGAGGAGGGAGAGAGAACCGGGAATGGAGCTGAGCCAGGAAGGCGGGAGGGGTGGGGGGGAGGTGTTCTGAGATTTGGTTTTCCTTCCCAATATCCTTGTTTTGATTTGATTGGTAGTAAATGAGATTGATTTTGTTTCTTCCCCAAGTTGAGCCTGTCTTTTGCCCGTGACCATAAGTGGGGAGTGATCCCTCCCAGTCCTTGTCTCGAACCACGAGCCTGCCTTTGGATTTTCTCCTCATCCCAATGTGGCCAGGCACGGGACTGGGCGGTGAGTGAGCGGCTTCGTGGTGCTTTGTTACTGACTGAGCTGAAACCACGACAACATTACATTAAAAAATATGAGCCATACACTCAGAACACATTTGTTATCAGATTTTTCATCCCTGCTTAGATGTGTGTGGCATTATGACAAGCCATGATCACATGCTGAACTCGGATTCAGCAGTCGAGAGAGTGCAGGACATAGTCTGGGAGCAAGTACAGTTGTGGTGGTAGAGGAGATGATGGCTGATCGCCCAGTTCTGACCATTGGTTCCCAGAGACTCATGGTGTTACGTCCCAGTGCCAGTTTAGATGCAAAGGGATCTTAGCCTCCAGCTACCACTACAGAAGGGCATGACAAGACTTGTTGGCCCTATGTTATTGACTCCCTTTGTATCCTAGGCAGTCTGAGACATTCTCTGAAGCACTTGTAATCTGGGTTGTAGCTCTCCACCTCTTATTTCCAGATTAAAGTCTACCCTGAGTCACAACAAGCAAGGAGTGCACAATAAGGAGACACTACTTTTTCTGCAGTCACATCCTGCACTAGAGTGAAGAGATGACAAGGTCAGCATAAACCCTTGTTCTCAATATGCAATATTTTGGAAAGAAAAAAGATGAAAAAGGCTGTCACTGCTTAAACAGGTGACCAGTATTCCTCAGCTTTTTTATACCATATGCCAGTGTGGAAGAGAAGAACACTTACCTGAGGTTTGAGTCAGGGAACAACCCTCGCATAGTCACTGCCTCTTAACTCTATCCTGCAGTCCTCTTTCAGGATCCCTCACCTAGTTTCAACTCATTCATAATATAAGGTGATCCAGAAATGGATTCACTGACATGCTGCTCCTACTCCTTAAGGGGGTGGTGTGGGTTCCCTAACAGAGACTATTGATGCAGGCCTTCCCTCTTCATTCAGGGTGAAAAAAAGGTATGGTCCAGATGAACCCTTGTAGCTCACTGTGGATTCCTCCTGGCTACCTTACAGCTCTAGAGAAGAGCTAGTGAAGATATTTTGGCAGCTGCTGGTCCACAGACAGAGGCACACCTGCCCCAGAAAGAGGCTTTCCGGCAGCCATATGATGTTTCTAGGGCTAAGGACCTGGTTAAGGGAAGCTTGCAATTGTGCAGATGTACAAAGCATTTGACCACTTTTCTTACAAGACATGCCTTCGTTCCTGAAGCCTGGTGTGCTTCCTTTCCCTCTCTCTTCTCCTCACAAAGAAGTGCCTATTCTACATTTCAGACCGTAACCTCTTTGTTAAAGCCCTTCTGGATCTTCTCTGCAAGAGGATTACCTCCATGAACAGTTGTTATTACTTCAGAATAGACCTCCCTTAACATTCCATGTGGCTTTGTTAAAACTGTTTTGCATGCACACACTCTGTATTGAAAGGAAGGCATCAATCTTCTCCCTCAGCTTTTGGCAGAGTAACTCTCCAAAGCACACCATGCATGGAAGCATCCCAGCAGTGGCGGGAGTTGGATGGCGTGGGCCATGCCTTGCGTCCTTTAGAGAGATGTGTTGGCAGAACTGGGTCATTCCAAGTGGGTCCCTGTGATGTGCGAGTCGTTCAAACTGTCTGCACACGCTTTGGAGGGTAGATCCTCCTGAGGTTTCACCCACATGCACCAGATGGTGCATCCTACTGGCACCACTAGGCACTAGCCAGGGAAACTGGACCCATGGGGAAGCCTATCAGTGCAGTACAGACAGGCCCACAAACACCTGAAGTCATAGTAGACACACTTTCAAGATTGGTGGTTGGTGATGACTAATAAGAATCAATAGCTACTTTTACAGCATTTCCTAATATAAGTACACAGAAGAAGTAGCCAGAGTGCTTTTTCTTGGGCATTTTCCCAAGATGGTGATTATGAGTATGGCACAGACTCTAATGTCCAATAATGGCAGAGTTTCACCAGCTACACGTGCTGTTTTTTAAATGATTCTTCAGTATCCAAAGGCTTTATTCAATAAATATTCTAAGCTGGCAATGTAGCAGTTAAGATTGAAAAGGCATTTTTCATGCTCCTATATGCCCTTAAAAGTCTCAGTTAGTCCATATACTTTTAATGGAAAATCCAGCAAAAATCATGATATGCTATGCATCTACAGATGGGGAATGTGTAACTGATGTCCAATGCTTACAGTATGGAAAAAAATCAGTTCTCTAGTGGCTTGCCATCTAACACAATGGATTAATCACTTCTGGGATAAAACATGGAAGTTTCCTTCCGTAACAAAATAGTAGTGTTCATACAGCACAGTATGTAATAGGAACTACAGAAGAAACTGATCTATCCAAGCACTGTGTGGATTTATTGAGACTGATTTACCAGTTTTAATTCATCTAAGCTCACAAATATCTTAAGCTCTCACAGCATATGAGAAATTACTTTCTGGCTCCAAAATAAAACATTAATTCAGGTCAGTTTTTTCTTGAGCTTTGTCAAAACAGTTTTATGACCTCATCAAGACACTTTAGATTCATTCAAAATTAAGTTAAAAAGAAATCCCTGAACACAGGTGCGTTGTATAAGTCATACAAGCATTTCAGGAAAACTGTTTAAATTATTCATAATGGAATTTGTCTAAGACATTAAATTTAACATACCTTTTCTTGCAAAAGTACCACAGGGTTTAAAACTGCCTGCTCAGTTCTTTAGCTTGACCTCTTACTGTAAGCAGAACAGCGCAAACAGCATAATACATTTAAGCCCTATTACGGTATAAAATAAAAAGGAAGAGGACACCTCACATTATTTCCAGCAGTGCCTATATTGATACCAGAAGTCACAGGTAAACCTTGTTAAGCTTATGAAATAGCATAGAAACACTATACAGATTATTAGTAGTAAATGTAGTTACTCTGTATACCAAACTACCCAGAAGTACTTTGATTTAGCTAGATGAATTTAGGTTTGATAACACCAAAACTTCAGGTCATTTTGCTGGTTATACATGGTTTCTGCCTAAGGTTTCAAGTGGTATTAAAGAATTAACATACAAGCTGCTGTTCTTTTGCTGTTTTTACTCTCTGGTACCAGCTCCCAGGTGTGTCTAGGTCACCAACAACTGAATGTCCAGATATGTACACAGAATTTAGTTCCTTAATTAACGACAGACTTTAACATAAGAAGAAAAAACATTATATTAATTGGAAACAAAAGCAAATCAATATTATTTTTTTTCCCCAGAAAGCTTTATATTATTATTCTACTTGTCTATCACTTGAGATGGCAATTACCCTCAGGAATTATGACACAAAAAGGTAAATCACTACAGTTCAATAGACAATTCATATTACATGGAACAGTAATTCATACTTCAGCACATATGAAATCTCTTACCTCTGGGGTTTTCCTCCTCCATTTTTTCCAGCTAAACACAAGATACAGACTATGAAAAACGTGAGTAAAAACTGCTCTTTTAAGCTCAAATAGTCATAATCCAACTGTAAAATTTACAGTATGGAGAACTTTCCCATAAGTCATTTAACATTATTGATCCCAAGATGTGCAAGCTGAATATAACAATGCTGTGTTCATCCTACTCACCCACAGAATTCTCCTAATGGTGCCTTTTGTTACTATTACATAGTCTCTTTAGACACAAGATCTGTAGAAATGAGCACGTTGTTCCAGGAAGAAAGTTACTCCAGGGACAGCAGTTAGAACAGAAAGTCTTGAATTAGGTCTCCTGAATTTTATCCCTAATTAAAACACAGTAGATAACACAGTATGTTATCTACTAGGAATCATTTAATTGTCTCTCATTTGGGTTGAGGATGGGTACAATAATATTTACATGTGATAGAGCCACATGAATCATATACACACATGCATTTTCCACATATTTAGCAACATCACAGATTTGTTACCAATCAGTATCCGTGCCTGAAGTTCCTATGCACACATATAATTATTATATTAACCAAGTAGGCCTCCAGAAATATTCTACACAGTGATTGAAGTTCCACGTACAAAAAAAGTTCATTTCGGTTCACTACATTAAGTAGATGAAAGTGCGCAACAAAAACTGTTGTGTCAAGTTCTGACTATCAAGTAATGTCTGTTGTGACTGTCTGTTTTGCTAAGATCATGACTTCCATCACTAATTCAAATCGTTGTGGGGTTTTTTTTTTAATAATATTCCAGCCTCAGTGCTCTATCCTGTCACCATCTTGGCTATTTATGTGGTGGCATTAAGCATCCATAAGCAACAATAACTGTTGTTGCAACTGTCTGGTTGCTTGACTCTATTTAATAAAAAGAGTCTACAGAAAATATCCTAGACAACGATCTGCTCCTGCTGCCTTTGCTCTGGATAACTAAAAATAATAATAAAAACAAATATCATGACTTTGTTAGTGCAACAATGTGTACAGCATTTCTCTGCAGACGACAGGGTAGTCACAGGACTGGTTCCACTGCAAACCCAGCTGGAGCGTGCTTGTGTTTACATGGAATATACCATTTAACACACCAAAAGTGTAGTGACCCATAGGGAGCCAGCAAGTGAGGTGCCATCAGCAAGTGATGTTGTTTACACAGATGCTGGAGAACATCAAGAGCTGTCTTTGACTGGTTTCAGTGACAGAAAACCCTGAGTGCAGAAGAGCCCTAAAGGCAGAAAGCAGAGTCAGCAGAGTGCAGTACTTGAAAGCTTTTTTGTACACGGAGACCCTGATGGCTTCAGTCTAGCTCTCGGCTCTTTGACTCACCCATCCCTGACTCTCCCAAGACCCCCATATTCTGAAGTCAGCCACATTCCTTGCACACCACGTCCAATTGCTGCTGCTCTTGAAGCCTCCTCAGCAGCCATGTCCTGTGGGTATCACGTTGCACACTGACAGCTAGGTTTTGGTGGTTTTTTTGTAGTTTATCTAAGCAGTTAACTTATCTGAAAGTCTTAAGCAATAGCCAGTCTAATAGTTCTGAACATCCTATTGACTGGAATATCTACAGGGTTGTTTTCAAGTTCTAAATCTTGATGAAAATGCATTTGGCAAACTGATTTAGATTAAGCAGCGATCTGAGTATCTGAGATTCAAGCTGTTTTCCGGACATTTTCTTGACACAGAATCTATTTTTATCAGGTCCTCGGGGAAACCTGGAGGAGACCAAAAACCCCACATCTCTGTCTCTCATCCCCAGACCTTAATGCTCCTTGATGGGCACTGCAACAGAGCAAATTGTCTCAATGTAGAAGAGTAAATCTGTGAAACCAAGGCATGCTTCACACAATAAGCAACATGAAAGTACTGACTTTCTATATTTAAGTTACCTTCCAGCTATTTAGCAGAAGAATTCACTATCCAGCTCTGTTCTTGCAACATTTTTCTTTGGTACTATCCTTTTGACGTTCTGTTTTGAATTAACTCCCAAGGCATATTGATTACTTTTCTCTTTTTTGTCTGCATTTTCCAGATTAGGAACTGTTCATTTCTACTCTACTAGTACTAACAATGTCAACTTCTTCCCAAACTCAGCTATGAGCCTATAGTACCAAATATTTCAAACGTATGTCTAGGTTGTATATGATTTTAGAAAGAGTTGCCATTATTGCAGAAATTATTTAAATACACAAGCACACAAATGCACACACACACACACATAAAATAAAACATTTCACGCTCAAAAGACCTGCACTGAAAGACTATTAAGGATGTAATGCCAAGTACTCAAAACCTAAGCAAAATGCCTGTATTCAGTTCTCTCTACATTGTCAGTTTTTAGTTTCACAAAGGTACTTTTTATTCCCCTCCTGTGGGATATGTGCTTCATCTTGTGTGTAGTGCGGGACGATACGACACAAACGAATCAGGGCTGCGTAGTGAAGGCTGCTGTCCATGCCTCATTTGTTGCGAATACTGCAAGGAGTTCATAAACAGAGTTGAAGACAGACGGAAGAGAAATGAGGGCTTGATGGTGAAGACAGTTGAAAGCTACTCTGGAGAACTGGATTCCATCCCCATCTCTGCCATTGAGCTCCAGTGTGATGCTGGGCAAACATTTCACAGATGGCTACTAATTGTGTCTTTCTCATTTCCTGCATGCACAGTGGGCAACACCTGAAGCTAGATTTACAGAAGTGCTAGGCATTCAAACTGCAACTGTATTTGACTGAAGCCGTTTTCTGAATGGAAACACTGCCATAAAAACTTGATACTTCAGAAAATTCAGGTCATTCCTCTTCAAACAAATGTTTGATTGATAATTTTGGTCATAATCTCCTGAAGAGTCAATTGTGTATTTGTAAAATAGAGATAAGGCAATCAGTTCCCTTTGGGTATGGCTAGGATAAATTCATTAAAGTTTATGCAGCACTTTAAGACCATGGTCCTCTGACACAAAATTCCCACTACAATGCTGATAACGATGATGTAGAGTATTTAGTGAGAAGTTGCAATGAGGTGCACTAAATACAACATTCGAATATACATTGAGGAGGATTAAAAGTTCAAGTACATGCACTGGACAACTGACATCTTACTCACTATGTAAGACTTCTGAGAAAACAATGTGTGAACCCACAGGAAAAACTGTTTTACAATATAACTATATACAAAAAGGTAATGGATTGCTGATAGAAGGCAATTTTAATTCTGGTATCTCCTACCTTTCAAATATTTGATTTTTTCAATCCTACCATTCATATTTTCTGACACAATTTTTACTTATGTGAATGCATATAGATTATAGAAAGATTCCTGTCAAATTTCATAACAGTTTGCTTCTGTTGCCTTGGCAACTAAATTTAAACAGATCAGCTGGCTGCAATTTTGACCCTTTCTTTCTGAAGTTGCATTGAAATTTAGCTTTTCAATACTTCTCAATATCGTTTTGCTCTGTAAATGAAAATATACCACAGAGCACAGCAACAGGGCTCCTATGAGATTATAGGCAATTTCTGTCCATTGTTGTACACTTCATAAATCAGGCAGCCTGATAGTAGAAGTCACACAGGTTTCCTGTTCTCATCTAGTCCACTTGAACAATTATTTCTGAAATTAGCTGTACCCCCAATTCACACTGAGCAACAGGTATGGAAGTTTTATTTTTATTTTTCAAACTTTTAACTGAAGTCTATTATTTTTGTCTTTACAGTTTGTGCATGCTGTGTTTCTACACCAACATTCAATAAAGATGAATGTTTCACAGTAGAGCTTATCCTGATCCTGTTGATGCACTGATGGCTATATGTTGGCATTCCCCTTTTCCTTTTATCATCAAATCACAAATTGGAGCCACCTCAAGGCTGCTCTAAACTGTGCTCAACTGTGATAGACTAAACAAAGCCCTTCCGGACTCTGGGATTTACTCTAGCCAAATTTTTTTCTTTCCTCCTGCTGCTCCCCAAGGTGTCTTCTGACACATATTTCATATTGCAGGCTGCAAAGAGGAGAAAATAAGGAAGATCTCCTGGCACAATGCCACCAAGGGGTTTTCTTTCCCTCCAGCACACTCCCTGGACAGTGAGCTGTGCCAGCTGCCCTGCTGCTCCTACCTGCCAGAACAGCACAAAGTGGCGTGAAAGAAGATGGAAGATCTAGGCCATATCTTTTTAAAGAAAGCCATAATTCCCATTCTGCATTTTGTATTCAGGATGTTTCAGATTAATGCTTTTAAAACCATAGCTCTCAGGTTGAGAAAAAGAGAGCTTTGTGTTCCCTCTCCTTTGCCTGCAATAGGCTAAAGTTTAGGGACTTAGAGCACACAAATCAAAGGGTAATTATTAGCAGATAATGAACACAGATTTGCAAGAGTTGGTTAAGCAGTTGTCAATCTGTCACCAGCAGCAAGAAATAACATCAACAGTTCCTATGTCTAAGGGTTGGTTTTTTTTTTTTTCAAAAAATTGTTTCTGTAAACAGCTTTCTTCCTGTAGAAAGAGAACCATAGCTACTTACATGCTAAATAATCACATTTGCGGCTATTTTAAATAATATTAGGAAACTTCTCTTAAAAACACAACAACCTAAATTTCTGCTGATAATGCTATTCACCAAGTGACAGTTTCTGAAGAAGCCCTGTGTGAAGAACTGTCAGTTTTCATTTGAGTTTTGCATTAGAAGGATGCATTTGAAATGATGAACTGTAAATTACAGCAAACTGGAACAAAATTTCATAAATATCAGTTCTATTAACCAAATCATGATTCCGACACACTTAATACAAGACAATCAATCAAGCTCAGCTCCAGTTAAGCTCAGCTACTGACAAAATACCTGCCATTGTCAGAAATGGTGACTGCTTTTGAAGTTCTGAGTTGGAAAAAAAGTTTTAGCATATGGTATGTCATGTGGAAAGGGAAATACTTGTGGCTTAGATACACTGTGAAGGGGAAACCTATGTGGCTAAGAAACACTGAGCAACGCTATTAAGATACTGTTTATGCATATTTAAACTTCAATCCAAATCGTTTCCATGCAATTTCTTTTCCATGGCTTGATATACTTCTCATTCCACCCTTCTACTTTTTGACCAAGTTGTACTCAGCTGGTCACGCACTTGATACATTGCTATTCTGGCCATGGAGGTCCACATTTGCCAGTGGCAATGATGAAGAAAAACCTCATCAGGCAGAAGATAAATGTATTTCATTCTGAAAGGAAAAACTTCAGTAAGACGCAAACCAGACATGCTGTGTGCTATTCTGAGCTTGCATTTGATATCTGTCTAACTCTCTATGCACCTAGAGTCCAAAAGCCACGCACATGAAGAAAGCTGGCTTTAGGAATAGCCTTTCTTATTAAAGGGCAACACTTACACGCTTTGATTCATTTCCCATTCAAAGTGAATTATAATAATTTAAAAAAATTAAAATCAAGGACTGTACTGTAGTATCAGCTATTTTAAGAAAATTATCTCTGGAGGAAAATGGAATGATGGATTTAATGGCAAGAAGTCCCCCTCAGATTTATACACACCTAACAGCGAAAGTGGTAACAGATCCCCAGCTTCATGATTCCATCTGCAGCATTTCAAAGTCTTGTTTATGCCCCCTTACAGAGACACACACATGGAAATGCTGTGCTTATCTATAAACCCTACCTAGTAGCCTGTAGCTTTCATAATACAGTGTTCGATCTCCTTTACTTGTCCTGGAGTAAATTCGGGTTTTTTTAATGTTAAATGTACTTAGTTTTAGCTTAATGTTCACGTTTGTGACAGTAGACTTTGACCCACTTCATGCATGTCTATGTTGCATCAATGGGAACTGGGCAAAACTACCCAAGTCAGTACATCCGTGTACATTAGCTTTATGTAGTAGTGTTGTACCTCCTCTAGTGCTAGCTTGCCTTCATATACTTAGAATTTCAAATTTTATTCCAATCCCACATTTTAAAATAAGAGCCTGAACTTTCCTCATAGCTTTCCCCATTTAGAAATGTAGTTCTGTATCACCGTTATGTATTTCTGCCTGGCTACATGAAAGACCTAAATTCCTTCTGGTTGTCAAAATCTTCCTATGACATTATTTCCTTTTATGCTGAGCTTCCATCCTACAAAGATAAACGGGGCATACAAGAAACTGAGGCCAGACATTCACGCAATCAAATGATAATTGTCTTTGCATGTACTACAGCCCTTATTTAAATCACAGTTCTTTCCCAGATGATAACCACCCTTCTCAGGGCAGGGGTTATTCACTGAGGCTTCACACCATGCTAGCACAATCCTACCACTTCTTTCTCTTGCTCCAGTCACTGGAAAAGGGAGCTGCTAGGCAAAACAAAATATGAGTGTATGAGTAGAGTTTGCACCCAGCTATGTCCCCCAAATTCTACAGCACTTCATATTATTTACCCCCTAATATGTTTTGCTTTCTGACCAGAAGACTGGAAGTCTGGAGTTGAGTTTTTTGTTAAAGCAAAACAGAACCCCACACTTAAAAAAAATAGTCACACACAAGAACAAATTACTTTAGGTTTGCAAGAATGCATCAATGTTGTGTATTTTAAATGCAATATAATGCCAAACCAGCACACCTCCATAGTGCTAGATACTTCTTAGACATATTTTAATGTAAACTTTCTCGATCAACTTTTGTCATCATGTTTATTCACCAAAACATTATTTCCAGCCAGTGAATTTCCACTAAAAACACATCACCTTCCAATATGCTCTCTCCACCAAACCATAAATCGCTAACTTATTACTAACCAGCACAAGCTAAAAATAGAGTAACGAAAAGATGTGCTGCATGTGGAGTTTTAACATAACTATTTTCGAGTCCTCACACACTCTTGGGCAGGAGTATCGATCTGCTTGAGGGTAGGAAGGCTCTACAGAGGGATGTGGACAGGCTGGATCAATAGGCCGAGGCCAACTGTATGAGGCTCAACAAGGCCAAGTGCTGGGTCCTACTCTTGGGTCACAACAAACCCATTAAACGCCACAGGCTTGGGGAAGAGTGGCTGGAAAGCTGCCTGGCAGAAAAGGACCTGGGGGTGCTGGTTGACAGCCGGCTGAATATGAGCCAGCAGTGTGCCCAGGCGGCCAAGAAGGCCAACAGCATCCTGGCCTGTGTCAGAAACAGTGTGGCGAGCAGGAGCAGGGAAGTGGATCATCCCCCTGTACTCGGCACTGGTGGGGCTGCACCTTGAGTACTGTGTTGAGTTTTGGGCCCCTCACTATAGGAAAGACATTGAGGCGCTGGAGCGTGTCCAAAGAAGAGCAATGAAGCTGGTGAAGGGTCTAGAGAACAAGTCTTATGAGGAGCGGCTGAGGGAACTGGGGTTGTTTAGCCTGAAGAAAAGGCAGCTCAGGGGAGACCTTATGGCTCTCTACAACTACCTGACAGGAGGTTGTAGCAAGGTGGCTGTGGGTCCCTTTTCCTAAGTAATGAGCAAAATGACAAGAGGAAATGGCCTCAAGTTGCGGCAGGGGAGGTTTAGATTGGATATTGGGAAAAATTTCTTTACGGAAAGGGTTGTTAGGCTTTGGAACAGGCTGCCCAGGGATGTGGCGGAGTCACCATCCCTGGAGGTATTCAAAAAGCATGTAGACAAGGCACTTCAGGACATGGTTTAGTGGGCGTGGTTGATGATTGGACTCGATGATCTTAAAGGTCTTTTCCAACCTAAATGATTCTATGATTTTATCCATAAACCCGTGTGCTCTTCTCTCTAGGCTCCCATCTTTGCACACAGAATCTACACACTTGAATATAAGCTCTGTCGACAAGAAGATCTCATCATGCTAAGTTAAAAGAACTTCCAAAGCAGATAGAAACAGTAAAGCTTGACAACTTTTAAAATTTATTTTGAGTTTGCATCCTCAGGAAATGAAGCATAACAGTATGTATGCCAATATTTCATAGTCTATGTTCATTTAGATTCAAGAAATCACGTTTCCCTGGCAACATCCATTGTTTTGCCTCCACAGGTTGCTTTAGTCTACCATCACCTTGGCACCTGCGACACAGTGCAACCAGGACAGCTCAGACAAAGCTGCACTCACTTGTGCCACTACCTGCAACAGCTGCTGACCTTCAGCTGGCTGTAGAGCCCATCACCAAAGGACCAGGGCTCTGAAGCCTGACCTTGCCTTCTTGGTGGAAGCCCAATTAATTTTCACAGATCTTTCCAACAGCTTCGGGTTGTCAAACCACACAGCACCAGGCTAGGTTAAACTGCCTCCAAAGAGACAGCCGCTACATGCCAGCTCTTTTGTACAGCTGGCAGCCTATTTAAATAAACTGATATTCAAGAGTTGAAGGCAGGGAATTTGAGAGAGAGACAGACAGACACAGGGTGAAGTCTTGCCTTCCAGAGGAATTGCTGTAATGTGTCTGAGCAGGTGGTAACAATGAGAAAGAAAACCTGTAACAAGAATATGAACTTAATTTGTATCACAAGTCATTAACAGTAGCTGAGGCACAAGCCCTTTCACAGCTGAACTGGCATTTGGATTGATCAGTATTGACAGCTTGTTTACCAGAAAGATCTCAAGAACTAGAAGTGCTCACCAAGTAGCTTAAACTCCATCCTTCCAACACAGGGAAAATACAGTGAGGGGGAGGCTAGCTCCTCACACTCTGCTGCTGGAAGAGGAAAAGAAAACCTTTTACTTTCTGGTTTTGCATTGAATTTAGAAAATTTGACTTGCTAATCTTTTATACGTTGGCATTCTTTCATCTTCTTGAGAGATAAATATTTTTAATCAGGCAATTCCCTTCAGGATAACAATGATTCGAATTATACTGATGAATGATATCAATCAGTTATTAGGCATGAAAAATGTGTATATCAAAGCCTAACAACTTTTATACTAACAAAAGCGCAGAGCTTTTTTTCCCTTTCTTAAAAAAAAGAAAACCAAACTCTAATAGGTTTCTTATACACTCAAGAGGGGTTTGGTTTTTTTTCAAATGTTAGAATAAACCTAGCAGTTAACTGGTATGTTCTGTTTGCAATAGAACATTACTAAATGTGTCATTAATCAAATTAATGGGAGATACCATGCCATATCCCTGCAGATATATAGAAGATGTTTTCAAAGGCTGCTTTTTAAAATGGGAAATTAACATTAAAATGGCACTCTTGGCTTTAAAGCCCTAGACAGGGTTGCCTTTACTTCCACATTATTTTGCCAGATATCTATCTTGACCCAGACAGCATCTGACTTCTAAGGATTTTTAATGATCAGCACATCAGGCCTTCTCCCCAGGGAGTTCAGGCACAGAGCTCTTCCTCTCTCTGTCCCTCATCCCAGGAGTCGGACTGCGACTCTTGCTGCAGAGAAGGTGGCTTCAGTAAAACAAGATGTCTATCAAAGCTTCTCATCATTCAGCTTCTTCATGCACGAAGGGGAATGCCTGGACCACACCCAGAGGTTTTTGCTGGCAAACACCATGCCATGCAAATGCCTGCTCCAGGGCACCTTAGCTACACCTGGCCATTTTGCAAACCAGCTAGGAATTTGTAGTGGGCTGCTGCTGAAGACATTGTAATGAGGAGACAGAGATGTCAGGCAGAACCTACAGAGAGTATAACCACAGACCTTGCTTGCAGGGACCCATATGTTAGCACGACTAACCACTATATAACCTGAGCTTATACCATGACCGCCTTTAACTTGTTCCTGTGGAGACACATAGGAACGTGCTTCTCTCAGCAGATCTTGGTGGCTTCTTGAAAAACTTAGCTGATGCATTTCTAATGGAGGAGCCTGTATGCGGTTCCCACCTAGTGCATGTGCATGACACAATCTACATACCTTATCTTACCTTTAGATTAAGCAGCATACCTATCTGTAACATTCCTTTACCCAACAGCAGAAACGATGAATACATTTGTTTACTTTTAAGAAAATCCTATGAAACCTCCAAAGACCACAATGCCGGCAAACCTCATCGTGGAAGGGATCTGTGTAGCGTGGTCAGCTTGAAGGGGTTTGTCTGATGTTGCCATAGCCAAGGTTCCCAGCATCAGAAGGGACTTAAGCTTGCTATCATTTTTCCCACTGCTTCTCTTCAACAAGGCCAAGTGCTAAGATTGCTATCACCTTTTCTATTATTGCTATCAGCTTTTCTCCTACTTCCATTCTTTATGCAATAAACTCATTGATCAGCCTCAAGTGTCTGTTCCTTTCTTATTGAGATCCCAAAAGAACTTGCACACCCTCTGCGAAAAAAAAGAATTCATGATGTGTATCAAACTATTTTTGTCAGCTACCATGCTTCCTTGTTAGGAGAAAAAAAAAAAAAAAGAAAGAAAAACTAACTCCCATTAGCCAAACCATTTGTCTTGATGATAACACAAGGACTATGATTTGTAACACAAGACTGGAAAAAATACACTGCAAAACCAAGTACCAGACCTGTTCTTTCGAGCTGTGCTCAACGTGGTCTGCTTTCTGCATGGAACCAACAGTAGGAGTCTGATATAAGAGGCCACTTGTGCTTCACCTACTGTTCACAGAAGACTCATCCCTCCCCATCTCCACAGTCACCAGTAAAAGTGCTCCATGAAAAACAGCTTGACCATTGCTATTATTTTAAGGTCCCTCTCAAGAGAAACAAAACTGAATGTTATATATGCAGCATTCAAAGAAAGGAAAGACATCTTAATTGGTGTTCACAAAAGGATCTCAGTAGAAAGCAGAAACAGTAAGAATCTACAAAAAAAAGACATTCTGAAAGTAAGTCAGGAAGCACATTCAATATCCAAACAACTGCCTGCAGAAGGCCAATAGAGGACAAATAATGCTCATCTAGATTAAGTTATAGTAAAATTAAATCATTTTGTAAACAGAAAATTCGTATCAGTAATGAGCAGTATAAACACCTAAAGCAAAGCAAGATACAGCTGCAAATTATGGCATAACGTCTTCTTTACAGTTACTTTCTTTGTCATTATGGAACTAAGCATATTGTTTAGCTGCTGGTTGCAAGAGTCATTTTTACAAAACAATATTTGTTTTATGCACAATACATCTGGTGCTGAAGATAAAAATTCAATATACAAAACATATACATGAAGATTTTTTGCTTAAGTTAACACAGTAATTTGAAACATCCCACCTTTTCTTTACATCAGAAGAACTTCCAAGTTTGTCTATGCAAGAGATATATATGTTAACAGGGATTTCTCACAAACCATAAATCAGATGGTGTTGTTCAAAGGAAGGTACTTGGCACGGAGAAGTAGTAAAGAAGTCTACAAAAAATTCTTGCTCAGAAACATGTTAACCTAGGAGGAGTGCAGAAATATAGAAAATACAATCCTGTGCACAAAGTTCATTTCCCAGCAGTGAGTAAATGCCTAATCCAAATTGATTCTGGCCAATATTTCATGCTTTAATCAACAAATACATGTTTCAGAAAGCTATCTAGGGAAATTAAAAAAAAAAAAGCAAAACATAACAAAACATGGGTCCTGATCTGATGCCATGAAGGATATTCATTAATGCAGCAACAGATGGTTAATCTGCAGACTTAAAATATGTCAACTTCATTTAATTAAAAGTCAACATTATTATAATATTGCCATCATAAAATCAGGTTCTGACAGCATGCCATATTTAATTGCTGTTTTACTTTTAAACAGAAACTTTCTGATGAGGCGCAACACACTCACCACTTCTGTGAACATTCACATGTCTCAATAAACACAGAGCAACTTCTCCTGTGGGCTCCCTCCTGCAGTGGCTCTCCCACACACAACAGGATTTTGATACCTCTACTCCTACACTCGGTAGCATTTCAGGCTGCAGCAGGTTCTGGAGCTGATACAGCTATGCTACTACTGGTACTCAAGCTAACTGGTTTTGTGTCAGATCGAACAGCTCAGCCATCACCCTGTAATTTGCGGTGTAAATACACAGCGGTGGGTCTAACTGTAAGTGAGGTGTAACTCATTGTAGGGGTATTGACAGCTGGCTTAAGTTATTTGTAAGAAACTCAACACAAGAATGCATCTGACATCAAGCAATGTTCTTTAATGTCACATGCCACCAAAGTAAACTGGCAGTGAGACATGAGGGTAACTGCTAGAGCTGGCTGTTAGCACTGGATAGAGCAGTCACTACAAAACACCACGCCACCACCATTATCCTGATGTCAAGTCCGTTATGTGACCCAAGTTTTGCCCAAGGCCTCTCAAATATTTCATTAAGGAACACCTCAATTCATCCCCTAACGTTTCTGGACTTAAAATCCCAGATGGCAGGGGCTGTACCATTGAGGGACTTCAGACTGTAGCTCTGCAGGGGTTTTATCTCAAAAACCTCCTCTCCTTGTGCAGAAGACTCAGTATCTCAGCGGAAGAAGAGCATGAGCTGCAGGGCCCAGCAGAGAGCAAGCACTTGGCACCCACCAGTAGCGGAGCAGAAAGGAATCAAATCTTGATGTGTGGGCCTTGGTGACAGCTGGTTAGAGGTTGCAAGCCCTGCTATAAAAGTGTTAGAGAAAGAGCCAGGCAAAGTCCCATCTGGTTATGGACTAATTCCATGCTCTGAGGTTTGGTGCAGACCCAGTTCTGTTAGTAACGTGAAATACCATCTTACTAGCTTGGATTAATTTGGCACTGTCCCAGTAATAAGAAAATAAATATAACACTTTTATCTGGAGGAAAACCAAAGCTTGCTTGCTTTTTTTTTTCTTTTTTTTGCTTTTTTTTGCTTTTTTTTTAACTAACAAAAAAGCACCCCATAGTTCTGAAGTATAATCCCCCATACGTCACTCACCCACAAATATAAAGTGTAAGTAACAGCAGCACCAGGACATACTGGCTCAGGGGCCAGAGTATGAGACCTCATTTTTATGTTCCAAGAAAACACCTACAGGCAGTCTTTTAAAACCATTACAAGTGCATAGTCTGCAGAGAGACTGTGAAAAAAATTCAGAATGCTGTTTTGCTTATGTTCCCAGACATCAAACAGGGAGCTAAATTCCTGACAGCCGCATCTGCATAATTACCCAGCAGCCATCTAACCCTTCGCTAGCCCCTATGGACAGTTTCACAGCTGTTACAGTTCTGAGCAGCAGAGCTGGACAAGAGGTCGGAGAGGAGGACAGAGCCAATTGCCCAGATGCCACAGTTGGAAACAAGCAGCTAAAGCCTGTGTTTTGCAGCTCCTAAGCACACCTCTTATCTGAATACAGTGTCTGAATTCAATCGACACAGCAGGCAAATGCATGGGGACAAATTCGTCATTGCTCCAGTAGGAAGGTGTACAATGACAATGAATAATACAGTATTTACATGTGCCTCTCAGTATTAAAGGATGCTAAGCAGAACTTGGTAGATGCTACCAAAACTTGGTAGATACTAACTTCTTATTTACATTTTAATAACTGTGCCTTTCCCTCCAGAGTTTTTGAAGCTTACTCCTTGGATGCACAGAAGAACAGTGACAGATACACACCTCTTAAAAAAAATATCAAAACAAAAAACATACTAAATTCTTCAAAGCTGAAGGAAGAAATGGGCTGCAGTGTTGTCTTAATAGTTTGTATTGGTTCTTATTTTAATTAGAGACTAGATCAGCCACTCCAAATGCCAATCCCAAATCTGAATGCCATAAGAAGAAAGTATGAGAGTTACATACATAGATGGTAAGAAGGCAGGCACCATCAAATGCTGGTATTGCAGACCAAGTTGGAAGGCAGAAGCTGCAGGGAGCTGATGCATTCCTGGCTCCTATTTCCCATGCACAACCTTGGGTAAGTTTGCTGTTAACAGCTCTAGAAATGGCTATGCAAAAGAAGCGGTCTCTTAGGTAACCACATCCTAATCCATTTGAAGCTGTAGGATGGTGTAGAGATTTTCTATTATTATCAGTGGACACATAAAAACCTTAGTGGAAACCCAATGTACAGATCTAAAGACAAAATATGGGTCTAAACCAAACATGATTCTAACAACCCCGTCCAGCATTCCCTAAAGTCCTATAAAAAAGCGGAATTGAATTGGGTCCAACTGTGAGAGAAACATACTTTCTGGTAGAAAAATTTGCAGTGAACCCACAGTCTCTCTACTGCAAGTTGTGTGCTAAATAGCACAGAACTTCAGTAAACATGATCCCTTTGGGGGTACAGTGACGTATTCAACTTTTCCTGATATTCAAAGTAGTAAACCTAGAGTGAACACTAATTATGAGTAATAATGCTGTTTGCACAAAGAAAGCATTTGGGGAAATAGGGACTTTTTTTCCTTTTTTTGTAACTGAATTTTGAACACTGTTTTACTTCAGTGTAGGAAATCATCAGCCAGTTTTAATGGTTAAAAATATTTTTTCTCTTTTTGGTCAATATAATGAAAAAATGGTAGTTTCCATATAGACAGCAAATGTTTACACCAAAAACCTCACTGAGATCAACTACCTTAACTCATGTCTGTTGGAGCTGGGTAATGCCCTGATGCTTAAATACTTTTTCAAAGCAAAGAATGAGAGCCCAAGAATATCTCCAGTAAAGCTAAATTTTTCAGAAGCAAAACAATTCAGTTCCCAGAGCACTTCAGGATATGCCCCAAGTATTTCACTATGTCAAAGAAAGAAGACAGAAATTACAGGAAGACATGAAATGCTTACAACCTGATCCAAAGGTCACAGGGATCAAAGGAGACACTCAGAATGACTTCAGCAAACTTTGGGACTTGATCATAGTCACTCAGAAAAGGACATTTCAGAAATTTTACAATTTTCTTATGTTACTGCCAAGCTAAAAATCAAGAACAGGTTCAAAGAACTAACAATAAATACATAGAAATAGTTGACACAGTCCGTCCTGCTCAGTGGTAATACACTGTCATTCTCACAGCATCTCTCATTAAAGTACTGTGAGTATTAAACTCATACAACACCTATACATTGTAAGTATGATAAAAAGAGATCATACTCAAAGATAAAACATATGCTGATTACCTGATATTTTTGGATATCACAAAATTCACTTTCTAGTTCAAGTCACTTATTTCAATCCTAACTAAAAATAGCAGGCTTGTGAATTCCTCTGCTAGCCTGACAAGTAATCTAGACATGGTTAGATAATAGCATTCACCTTTGCCAGTCCCCTCTGAAGTATTAAACATTTGTTAATAGTTTAATAAATTCCAGTCAAATAGTGATTTATGACAGTCACATCAGTTAATAAATTCCAAGATGTTTATAACTACTAAGATCAGCTTTGTCCTGAGACATCTGAATTAGCATAAATTATGAAGATACAGATGTTATTGACATATGGAATAGAAACATAATTGATTAAAAACATACTGCAAAATTTTCTTCATGCTCCCACACAGGCAAGTAACAGTTACATTTGTTATGACACATACTTTAATAAGCAAGTAAACATCAAGATATATTGTACCATTCCAGAAATCCTCAGTTTTACAAAAATGTATTTAAAATTTCCCTAACATTATTCAGCATTCTGTAGTCCTCACATGGGAACAGCTTTAATGAGAGGCAATTCTCAGTAGCACTTGGAGCCACAAGTCCACCACACATTCCTCTATATCTTGAAGTATTTCCTGAAAGTTTCTCTTTTCCTCAAAATCCATATAACCTTGCTTTTAGTTAGTTTCTCAAACTACACCCAGTATCTCTGAATAACATGCAGCATTTTACAAGGTGAAGATACACTGTATTTTCTTACAAGTACACCAATCCACCCAGGAAAGAAATTTTGCACATTATTGAACAATATTTGAAGCATGCATGCTCTTTCCAGGATATGTATTTATCTAAGCCTTGTCCTTCAGCTTTCGTATGTAATTTCAAGCCATCACTGCCCAGCACAAGGTTTAACAACAAGGAAGGAAATAATGCCTCTATCTGACTCAGCAGCGTCCTAATAAAGCAATATCTGAATATGTGCTGATCCTAAACCTGCAAAGAGCATCTGTATTAGTTGATAAGAGATCTATTCAATTGTTAGGTCACAGATCATTCATTCTACCTCAATGTTTCAGTTTGTTGCAGTAAACCCTGACAGCTTCAGCAATCACAAATGCTTTCCTGCTCCTACAATAAAAAGTTTAATATTGCCAAACCCATTTATTCCCTCCAGCCTTCTTTACCCCCAACACAGTGCATGAAAAACAGCAGCCGGTACAGTATGGCTACAATCAATGAGCATATGGGCCTCCATTTAAGAAGGATAAATTTGTTCTCTGCTGATTACTTAGAGAAATATAATTGGCGTCCAGCTTCTGCAGCTACTGCAGAACATCTGGGTTTCCCCTACCTCTCTTTTTCATAGACAGGAGAAAGATGAAAATTCCCTTTCTATCTAATGACTCTGCAGCAAGGAGAACACTGCTGCTGTTCTTGGTGGGGAAGGAGGAAATACGATTTAGTGACATTAACCTAAGAAGAGTTTTGGTTAGGATTATTCCCATCTATTCCAGAAAGGCAAGGCAGGGAAATTAACCCACTGGCAGTTAAACTGTGAAAAGCAGAGTCATAAGTGATTTCCAATACAATCTTTTGTTAATTTTTGTACCTGGCTGCAAATCAAGAGATCTGATCACAGTGCTTTCTGTGTAGAGAGCCAAGGTCAACTGAACTAGTACAGTGCCTGTGGTGAGCAGGGGCTGGTCTTCAATGTGATAAAAGCTCACTTGCCTAAGACAAACAGGGCAGAGATGTTTTATCCTTTTCAGAACAGCTCTTTCAAAATGTCTGTGTCTGCTTCAGGATCTAAAATGCCAACTTACAAATTGTTTCACAAAGGCTGATGGTTGAAAAGATGTAGAGATAGCCAGTCCCATGGGTGTTAGGTTTCTCAAACTGTCACTGCCTGCTTAATGACTATCACTTTCCCTTTTCCACTTCTCCTTGATTCTTTGCCAAGAGTACCAACATCAGTCAAAGCATCTGAGGAGTCATGTCACCTTGCAGGAATTCCAGTAAAATGGTAACTTAGTATGAAGAGGAGTAACATGGCAGTTTCACAGAACCTGGCACATGCAGCCACGCTCAGGTCCTACAGAACTTCACTAGTGTCAAAGCCAGGAGAAAAGGCTGGCCTATGGTTTAGTGTTAGTCTGGACACAGCTTCTATCAATGGCCAGGAAGAACCTCAACAATGGAGAAAACAGCCAAGAATTGTATCCAAAATACTGTACTGCGATTCATTGCAAAAGTCAGGAAAGAAGCTCCATACACCTGAAATAAGGAGTCTATTACCCTGGGAGCACCCCGAGACGGTCCATACATCTGAATTTTTCCAAGCAGACCACCAGACACCAAAAGTAGAGAATTCCTACCCTTTGGATGCTAGCATGAAGCAAAGACTGAGCCTCTGGGATGTGACCACATTTGACAGATAAAGACTATCTGCATTGAAGAGCTGTTAGCCTAGATTTACATGCTAAGAGGATGGGGACAAGGATGGGCTGCAAGCCTGGAGATGTGTCTGAACATGAGAGATGCACATCATCAGGGTGGAATAATTCAGGATAATCTGCTCCAAGCGTAATTTGAAGATAACACTGACGTGACTCCCCCTGCTATGATCAAGCCTGCTTAGAGCCCTATCCAGACAGCATACCAGCAGAGCAGGTTTTGCCCTTTCTCTGAAGGGCAAGCAATGCTGTGTAGATAACACTCCCCCGGCACATCCTCTGCCTGGAAGTGAACAGACAATTTGCCCCTTTATGCAGTGCCTGTTGGGTTCAGCTGTGTGCTACCCTGAGGTCAGCATGCCAGCCACGCTCTGGATCTAAACAGCCTGGTTTTTCCTGCCACCTCTTTCTCTCCTTCCAGGCTTCAGACATTTCAATAATAATAGCAACAACACTAAAATAGAAAGCAAAATATCCTCCTGAAGATGGTTTAGATATATTTTAAATACTGATGGTGAGGGAGGCTGAGGGGAGACCTTATCGCTCTCTACAACTACCTGAAAGGAGGTTGTAGTGAGGAGGGTGCTGGTCTCTTCTGTCAGGTGGCTGGTGATAGGTCAAGAGGAAATGGCCTCAAGTTGCGGCAGGGCAGGTTTAGATTGGATATTAGGAAAAATTTCTTCACTTGAAAGGATTGTCAAGCACTGGAACAGGCTTCCAAGGGAAGTGGTGGAGTCACCATCCCTCAAGGTATTTAAAAGACATGTAGACGTGGTGCTTAGGGACATGGTTTAGTAGTGGATTTGGCAGCGTTAGGTTTACGGTTGGACAGAATGATCTTAAGGGGTTTTGCCAACCTAAATAATTCTATGATTAACATCCTAAATTCACCACTCTCTGGCTTCATTTCCCTCCTCTCCATCAAAGTCATCCTCTGTTTCTCCACACCACCACCACTGCTCCATAACCAATTCTACACGTCCAGATTCCCCATCCACCAGGACCCTATCCTTTCACTCCTACCTTGGCTGGATTCTCCTCTCCCCTCAGACCTCCATCTCTCTTATCGTTTGCCTCTTCCATTTTCCCTCGCGCTTGCTTTCTCCTTGCTCTTCTTCAGAACTGCCTCAACACCACCCTTCTCATAGCACTCAGTAGCAACTGCACTGATAAAACGTAAGCAAATTATTAATCCTTTTTGAAACTGTGCTGTATGTAGTTTTGCAATATTTCTCAGGTGTTAGCTAATGCCTGACTCTTCAGATCTTTTTCCTCAGTAACTCCTGCACTATAAAATGCACAATTTACTTGCATGTATCTTTGTTCTTACTTGCGAGTTAGCTATATGCAAATGTGAACTCACAGACACTGGTGCAGGTTTCCGAATTTTGGGATTCTTTTTTCATGGAACATATTTCTCCAGATGAACAAAACACTCAAGAGAAACCCCTGCAGAGTATTTATAGTTGAATAAATTGTACAGTTCACTAGCAGCTACTCCCTATAGCATTTGGTTAATATAAGCTAAGCAGCTTTATTTGCTTTACTGCAACCCTGTTTTGTTTGCTCTTTAATGGCTTTTTATGTGTGTGGTTTTTTTTCCTCCACCATCAATCAACAAAGAATTTTAAGACAGAAAACAAAATCGACAATTCCTAAATGTCCCTGCTCCCAAATGGGAGCTTCTTTTACTGTCACAAACACTTTTAACTGGCTAAAAAGCACAAGGCAATTTTTGCTTTTGTTTACTAGAAAAACACATGAAATATGTGATAAAGTTAAAAAAAAAAAAAAAAAGCAATTAAAACTACCAAGACCCTATCCTCAGGAAAAGGGGCAACTCCACTTTGGTACATATTTTGGGAATGATCATGGGAATCTTACTCAACAAAGCTAGAAGTGAGACATTTTTGCAGGTGCATAACTGATGATTTGACACAGGCACTGAATGAACAGCAATTTTCCAGATGTTGTGCACCTGAGTTCCCAGCTAGAACTGACAATTGCATGCTTAACTGGGAACACACTTACACACTTAATGTCTTTCCCATACAGAGCACAGAACATTTTCCTTGCCTTAAAGCAATCACTATTACCCACAAATCGGTCTGTGAATCCATACAAGCATAGAGGTAACCATGCAGAATTACATATCTTGTTTAGGCACTATGAGACTATCAAATTCCTGGTGAATTTTTTTTCAGTAGAGAAAACCTGTAAGGGTCAGACCCTAGCATTATCATATAACTCCTCTGGTTCAACGTCTAAGTGTACTCATCACCCATCACCTCTGAGTTGCAGATGCTGAGCACTTCTGGGAGGGTGTGGGAGGGAAAGTCTCCTGTAAACATAGTAATGAAAGTAATGAAGGAAAATGCCTCCAAATCCACCTGGAGGAAGAGACATTTACAATTATATATTTTCTTATATTCTGAAGTGGTTTTTAGTTCTCCCAATCCATTACCTCTGAAGGTAAAAATTCAATATTAAACAGATGGCATGAACATGTTTTATACTCCCCCTGAATAACAACTCCAGAACAACAAAACAAGTTTAACAAACAAGTAAAGAAACAAAATTAACGCAGAAAACACTAAGACAGAACTAGACAAATCACTGATAACACAAATTGGAAGTTACTTGATTCTCAGGTATTATTTCTCAGGTAAAAAAAAAAAGTGAATATATATTGTAGGTAATACTTTGGGGGCTTCACTACATAGGAAAAGTTTGCTTATAAATAGGCAAGGACATAAGTGTGTATCGCACTATTTCCTCATAACTGCCTTTTTTCTTCTAAGGATTCTTACCATAATTAGAAAGTATCTCTCTGCAATGGAGTAAAGAACTATGAGTATCTACACTGACCACAACCACAGACTAGCTAGTGAACTACAAATTTACCCCTAATTTGTCTGGCTGTAATTATTCTTCCCCAGCTAGATAGAGGGGGAAAAAAAAAAAGAATCAAAGCTTATCTAAATCCCGCCAACTCAAAAACCAGGAAAGAGCTACACACTTCTGTTTCCGAAAGAAAAAATGTCACAGGGCTGAATGTAAGGAAAATCAATTGTTTTCATCAAATTCTCAGACTATGGAGAGTTTCAGAGATGGTACTTCTTAAACCCATAGTTGATACATAGCAGACACTCCTTGTGATTTTGAAGAAAACTGGTTAATATTTTCATGATCACTGTCAGTCAGGAGTATTTCTGTCACTAGTGTCAATATTTTCTGCTAACAGTATTCGGATGAAGATGGAAGAGAAGTTGTTGAAAACAGGAGAACCAACACCATACTGGAAGCACAAATACTCTTACTCAGGATGTGTTGAGTACCGTATTTTGCAGCTGAATTGCCTAGAGAGGAACTAAACAACAGCTCGGTCAGTTTTCTGTTCCCATCTGGTTCTTAGATTACTTCTGAAGGACACCTATTCACATGCTAACACCAAGCTAGAGACCAATGATGTCAAGTTCCTAAAAGGCACTATCTGAGAAGTTAATCACTTCAGTTATTTTTCCAGGAGAAAACACTCCTCTTTAAACATAATCCCAGTATAAATCCAGTGATATTAACAGAATGGTTTTTGATTTGAACCACAGTACCCAATTCTGACATGTAGCCCTTGTTGCCACTTGTATGTTTTAAGGACTTTTACTCTAACTGGAGAGAGAATGCACAGTGGAACAAGAAGATAAGGACAACACACCAAAGATTTCCTAACACATTTACCTAAGAACTGTCAATGAAAGATAGTTAGGGTTTTTTTTATAGTGTCCATGCCTTTGTGCTCAATTCCAAGCTCTTCACTCACATCTAAGAAGAAAAAAAAAAAAGCATCAGGAACAAGATTCCCCCTCCCCAAGGTAATTTCTGAAAGTGATTTTATTTAATTCATTGCATTAACTGAGCAACAGAACCCACTTTTTAATAAAGTGCTGAGTCATTCTCACATAAAATAAAAAACTATTTCCTATACTAAGCCTATTATCTGCAGTGCCTCTGGTTGGTATCAGACATCTTTAAACATTTATTTATCACATCAAATGGTAGGGTGTAGCTTCAGGTTTTTTTCTTAGTTTGTCTTTTGTCTGCCAGTTCACTAACAAAATAACCCCTCCCAAACCAGACTTTCTCTTTTTTGATTTTGCAGCATCAAACATTTCCATAAGATGTACTATGAAACATACCTGGAGTCTCTACAATAACATTGAGCTGTGTTATGATTCTAAATCAAATGAAGGAAACTCATTAGAGTTATTCAAAGAGTGCAAGAACAGTTCTTCAAAGAAGCATCAGTAAATTCTAAATATACATATGCTTACTTCAAAAAGCTCTCAGTTTAACAGGATTGGATCTTCAGAAATACTTCAGGATCTAAGCAATGTCAAGGAAAGATGAGAAAAAGCAGGGAGAATCTTTTTCTAAGAAGTGACGGGGAATCAGACTGAGCAAGGCAAAATATTCAGAATGAGGCCAAACACCCAGGGAGGACAGAGCTGCTCTCCCAGAGATGAGAAAAAGGCTAAGATTGCCTTCTAGGACTTGGGCATCGTAAGCCTAGATGTTTAGTTTTAATTGCACTGTACTGATGTAAAGATGACAAAGAGGCCTCCCATGATAGATGTGCTACTCTCCTATCAAAGAATCATTTAGGTTGGAAAAGACCTGTAAGATCATCAAGTCAAACCATCAACCATGCCCACTAAACCATGTCCTGAAGTGCCTTGTCTACATGCTTTTTGAATACCTCCAGGGATGGTGACTCCGCCACATCCCTGGGCAGCCTGTTCCAAAGCCTAACAACCCTTTCCGTAAAGAAATTTTTCCCAATATCCAATCTAAACCTCCCCTGCCACAACTTGAGGCCATTTCCTCTTGCCCTATCACTAGTTACTTGACAGAAGAGACCAGCACCCACCTCACTACAACCTCTTTTCAGGTAGTTGTAGAGAGCGAGAAGGTCTCCCCTCAGCCTCCTTTTCTCCAGGCTAAACAACCCCAGTTCCCTAAGCCGCTCCTCATGAGACTTGTGCTCCAGGCCCCTCACCAGCTTCATTGCTCTTCTCTGGACACGCTCCAGCGCCTCAATGTCTTTCCTGTAGTGAGGGGCCCAAAACTGAACACAGTACTCAAGGTGCGGCCTCACCAGTGCCGAGTACAGGGGGATGATCCACTTCCCTGCTCCTGCTCGCCACACTGTTTCTGACACAGGCCAGGATGCTGTTGGCCTTCTTGGCCGCCTGGGCACACTGCTGGCTCATATTCAGCCGGCTGTCAACTAGCACCCCCAGGTCCTTTTCTGCCGGGCAGCTTTCCAGCCACTCTTCCCCAAGCCTGTAGCGCTGCATGGGCTTGTTGTGACCCAAGAGCAGGACCCGGCACTTGGCCTTGTTGAGCCTCATACAGTTGGCCTTGGCCCGTTGATCCAGCCTGTCCAGATCCCTCTGTAGAGCCTTCCTACCCTCGAGCACATCAACCCTCCCTCCCAACTTGGTGTCATCCGCAAACTTGCTGAGGGTGCACTCAATCCCCTCGTCCAGATCAATGATGAATATATTAAAGAGAACCGGCCCCAGTACTGAGCCCTGGGGGGGAACACCACTTGTGACTTGTCGCCAACTGGATTTAACTCCATTTACCACAACCCTCTGGGCTTGTCCACCTAGCCAGTTTTGTACCCAGCAAAGAGTACACTTGTCTAAGCCATGTGCCACCAGCTTCTCGAGGAGTATGCTGTGAGAGATAGTGTCAAAGGCATTACTGAAGTCCAGGTAGACAACATCCACAGCCTTTCCCTCATCCACTAGGCGGGTCACCTGGTCATAGAAGGAGATCAGTTTGGTCAAGCAGGACCTGCCTTTCCTGAACCTATCCTGGCTGGGCCTGATGCCCTGGTTGTCCTGCACCTGCTGTGTGAGCCCACTCAAGATAAGCATGAGCTGCTCCATAATCTTCCCCAGTACCGAGGTCAGCCTGACAGGCCTCTAGTTCCCTGTATCCTCCCTCTGACCCTTCTTGTAAATGGTTGTCACATTGGCAAGCCTCCAGTCATCTGGGAGTCATCAAGTTCAGTACTACCTATCCAAATGGTCCTGATATGAAATAGCATCTTCAGTCCTTCATCAGTGTAACACACTTAAAGTATCTCTAAACAGAGAATCTAAGGCATTAGGGATTGGGGGTTTTTTTGGTTTTGTTTGTGGGATTTTTTTGTACACTGATTTCATTTAAACACACTCAATATTATGATTTCTTCTCAGCCCATTTGCAAATTAAACTAACATTGCCTCTGCAATATCCCCCCTTTGCAGCTGCTTGTGCACTACAACAGGAGCCATTCACAGACACTGGCTCATTCCAGGCTTAGATTTCCGAACCATTATGCATCTTAGCGTTCCTCACAAAGCAAATCCTGAAGAGAAACTGTGTTTCCTAACAGAAGCTGCAAGCCATCTTAACAATAGTCACCCACTTGTAAAAAAAATGGAGGGGGAAGTGTCTGCACAACTCCAGTAAATACAGATGTTTCCTTGTAGTTGTTCAATTAAATGTCCAGATGTGCAGTCCTGCCCTCTTCCCACTTGCCATAGATTACCTGTGAACTGAGATGGTTGTTGGGGAAAGGAACCTGTATTACATGTCTATGTTACAAGTGGCTGCATGCAAACACAATGGTGACCAGTCAATTTAGCTGACACTGCACTGAGGGAATGAGTTTCCAGGCCTTTAATTAATCCTGATGGGATGGAAAATACCTGTACAACAAGCTGTTCTGACTTACAAATGTGAAAGTAGTAAAAATAGTCAAATTTCATCTTACAGCAAAGTATGAAAAGAGAGATGCAAAGGGCCCGGTTACAATGCTGCTTTTATCAGCCTAGGAAAATGGGCAAGTTTCAAAATTTCCATGTATTGAAATCAGAAAATTACATCAAGATCTGAGGCTGAATTTGAGCTGATAATTAATCACCCATTATTTCATCCCATCCTTTGCAAATAGCTTCATGAATCATATTATCCTGCTGTACAAAATAACATACCTGCCATGAACATCACATTCAGTATACTGAAAATTGAACATCTTCCCATACAAGAAAGAAGGTGCATGTTTGAATACTGCTGCAAGTACTTAATCTCAATTAACTTTATACAATTTATAGTTTATATAATTTTCTTCCTCCCATATTCATTAGCACTGATTCCTTTTCTTTCAACTTTATTTTGACCAATTTTTCATCTACTACCCCTAACAATCCCTGTAAGGACCTTAGCATATATTGAAATACAATCTGGGCTCTCCAGCACTGTATTCTGAGTCACACAAAGCCTTTGCATCTTTAAAACATTGGGGATGGAGGAGCATGCACCAGAAAATCTGAAAGCTCAGTGATATATAAACAAGTACAGATGTTCTCTGCCAAAGATTTACTGACCTACTAGAAGGCACTCCAAATACAAGTAATAGCTATGCAAATGAGAACTGGTGGTCTTCCACATCTGGCCCAGCCTTCAAGTTCACCATATACGCAAGCAAGTTCTGAGGAAGAAATTTCACGGGAATGAGCCTAGAGTTCAAATCCATCTTGTACTTGCCTGTATAAATCTTTCCCCTTTTTATGACCCCCAGCCACCGGGATTAACCAACAGTTTCAAAGATAGGACATTGTCCAAGCCCAAATGAAGTCAAAGAGGATCCTTCCAGGCCCAGTGCAGGTACCATCTGTGATGCACAGAAGCAGCAAGCATGCTGTAAATACTAACAGGGTAGCCTCCAAAGGCAACAGCAGTTTTGCTACTCATTTCAGAGGTGCATGGTAAAATCCCACAGGTGCCATTGCCATCCCCCAAAATCAAAAAAGGGTATAAGCACTTGAGTTTTTACTATTACTATTATTAATGATTGATCATCCAAAGCACATTGCAGTGAATAGAAAATCACTTGAGCAGGTTTTCATGCATATGTATTTACACATTTAAAATTTCTACAGAGCTACCAGTGTCAAATTATATTACGCTATAATCCAAACTCAAATAATTTCAAATACTGGCACAAGGGATGCAGTTAAGAATTCCAGTAAGAATATGTTGTTGATCATGAGTATAGGCCTTCCTTCGGAAGCTTATTTTACCTTTTAATATGAAATTCAGGCTCAGCAACTATGTAGTTAAGAAAAAAGCTTGCATTTCTAGCTACAACCAATGTATTCATACAACTATTTTATATATACACAAAATGCAAAGACACAAATCCTGATATTTTTGTTTAAGATTGTTACTCCAGCAGTTCCATTTCTTGACTATGGTCAGCTGGGAAATGCTGAATTCAGTCCAGACTCTGCTGTTAATGATCACTCAGTGGCAGTGGTACTTTCCATGATGCTCGCAGCAACTATGTGCCTGGTCTCAAATAGCTGCATGTAACAATAACAGTTTCAGGGCCCTGCCCAGATTCTGCCTGGAAAATTTTACTCTTAAAAGAAGATTTCCCATAAGTGAAAGATTCAGCGAGGCAAAAAGATGACTCACTAATAGCCACCCTCATCAGAGCCCCAATAAGAATAATGATTGCATGCTAGGCACACAAGAATACGTAAGTCTGAACTCACCTGAGCCAAGAAATTGCCAAAAAGTAAATAGCAGCTCCTTTGTTCAGCGTTAGCAGGCCATAACAGAAACAGAGTCATATGTGTTACAAGCACATGGTCCTGTAATACAGCAGAGACCAGCAAGACGTTTCTTTCCTGATGGGCAAAGACAGACCACATACATCTCCACAGCATCAGGAAAAAACAGGAGCTGCTCAGAGCAGATGTTCCTCTGCTGTGTCACAAAGTTAGCAAACTATCAAAAGACCTAGGAGGTGAGCTTTAGTTATTAGCCCCTGCAATTAGCAGATCCAGAAACAATCTCTCTTGAGCCATGACTAAGAAAACCCATTACAGAACCCAAGGTGGCAGACCATGACCTTGGAAAGGAGGAGAAAAACACTTCAAATTCAGCTGAATAAATATCCTTGGGTTTTTTTCCCCCAAAGGATTTTTTTAATATCCTCACAATCTTGGGTGGTCACCTTATATATATGGACTAAATGCAACCTGTGCTCAATTACAGTTATGACAATTACATTGTAAAAATAAAGCCTCGACCTTAACACCTGTGTCTATGTCATCCTACTCTGTGTGTCTAAGCCATTGAAGCCATGATTGCTGCAATCCGGAAGTATCAATTTTATATTTTCCCTAAATTCACATTGAGAATCTCAACATCTCTCTTTCACACACACACTTAACTTCACCTTGTAAAACCTCCTAGAAATGTTTAAGGGAATCTCCCATCACCTGCTTGTACACTTATAGGAAATCTGCAGCAAGTTAATTACCTAGGAGGCCCTCTATCACACTACCAAGTCTGGCTGTAACCATCCAGATATACACATAAATACACCAACACACATACACATCAACTACAGTGCTCTGGAAAAATCACTCTAACTGCTTATCTTTCAAAATCACTTGATTTCTGCTGGTGAAGAAGACTGTACGAGTCACTGTTGTAAGCCTATTGTCAGAGTGCTTAGCTGACACTTGCTCAATTGAATAAAAAGGTAGAGACCAACAGAAGTTGAAAGTAGAACAATTCACTATGTTAATTGTCTAAGGTCCCGTTTTCTTAGTCTTCCTGTATCACAGCAGCGCAAAGGTTTGTGTTGCTCCAATTTGTCTATCAAACTATGAGAACCATCTGACAACATTTTAAGCTGTGCATTATTATAGTTACTAATACTTCATAGACAGATGAAGAGTTGCTTGTATGCTGCAAACAAGGTCATAAACCTTTATATTAATGTCTTACAGTAATTTTATTTCAAGTTGCTTATCAGTTCTAGCATGATGACTCAATTATCTACTAAGCATTTTCCTGTTCCTATAGGCATACTGTGCTTAGGACTCTCTTTGAAGCTTCCCAGATGGATGTTATGTGAAAGAAGCAAACAAGCAAGCAAACAAGCAGGAAGAAAATATATGGACCAGAGTCTGCTCAACCACTTCTAAATTATATTGTTCTGAAGAGAAGCTGAAAGCTTGAAGACGTATACATTTCTCCCAGCAGTATTGCTTCATTAAAAATAACCCACAAAAGGGAAACGGGATCAATAATTTCTTACTGAAAAAGTAGGTCTTGAAACATTAACTCTTCAGGTCCCTTACTAAAAAACCTCACCTTTAAAACTTCTATGCTGTACATAAATGAAGCTTGGCTTCTGACAGAAGTGTAAAACAAGGTAGGCCTACTTGTAAGTCCAACCCTCCCAGCAGGTTTTGTTTGTTTTTTGCTGTGTATCCTTAGGTCTGTCGAGTTTCTTACTTGTCTTCACCTTGAATATGTTTCTTCTTTGTCAGATTCCCACCACCACCACTACCTTTAACTCAAATCAAGGAAAAGCCCTTCATCTTTCATTTTCTTCTTCTTCATCTTTGCACACTATATTTTTCTTTGTTCATTGTTCTTTCTAGTATTATATATTCACCTGCCACCCATTCAACAAGCTGCATTTTTTAAAGTCCAGAGTAGAATAGATTTGTATCCAGCCACTGAGTTAATTCTGGTGACACAAGCATAAATCCTGCTTTAAAGATTTCCTACACTTGCAAGGAACACAGCACTAGCTTAAAATTACAAAAGTCCATGAAGCTTTGATACAGGACTTAAGAGAAAGAGTACCACTGCCCTATGGCATTTATCACATTTGTTCAGTACGTTTCTCTCCATCTGCAGCTCTGCCACAGTCACTTGCCAGTAGCTTTATAACTACATCTATTTGAAATCTTTATCCCATGTTTTTCTTTCTTCACCTTCCCCCCTTAACCTCTCATTGCCCCCTTTCCTGGCTCCAGTCTTCTCAATCCCACTATAATAAGATTCTCACAATCTTTTATGGCCAACAGTGCTACTGTTTCATCATGATTCTGTTCCAAAGCATAGCTGTTAGAGGAACTTGAAAATTCATCTTCTAATTTGCTAATTCTTTTTTAGAAACAGAACAAAACACAAACACTTCATTTCCCTATTTTGTTCATTTTCCTCTGCTTTTGCTTCCAATTCTACAAGGATATCGTGTGGAGTTGCCTAGTTTCTACCTGGCTTTTTCCTTTTGTGAGCTGCACCGAGTAGCAGTACTTGTAAGAATATCTTGAATTATCTTGAATTTATAGACCAAACAAAATATTTCTCTGTTGGTGTCTTAGAAGTCCAACCATCTGCCTGTTTCCAATAAAACCATTATTTATATTAGTTAAATTAATGGGGTAAACTAATTTCAGCCTTTTAAAATAACAATCAGGCCCAGAGCATTCACTTTGTGTTACTCACCAAGTATTTTAATATATCATGCTGTAAATAAAATATTGGTTTCCATATAAATGGTCCGTGGTATTTAAAAAGAAGTCATTATCTCCCTGTTTTGACTGGATTAATTCTTCTCAATAAATCTAATATTTTAAAATGTCATGTGCATTTTAGCAATGATGTCTTGAAAAGGATTATTACCACATAGGGTTTAATTTCAATGAGGACGTTACATTAGAAAGAGAAAGAAAGGAGAAGGGGCTGGATGAAGAAGGACATGAAAGAATCTATTATCCAAAAGACATAATGAGGGTGGGTAGAACTCACATACTAGGCATATAAATTTCAAATCAGAAAATATGATTTCCACTGATACATATTTTATAAGTCTCTTCTCAGCTAAGCTGAATTTTCAGCTCCCCCTCCCAAAACAGAAAAAGGAAATCAAAATGCAAAAAAAAAATTACATGAGAGACAAGGAAATAAAGCAAACAGAATGTCAAATCTTTTCCCGAGCAGCTGCTGAAACAGTGGATTTAAGCTTTTCATATTGAAGTTCAGGATACAAAACAAGTTGAATTAACAGATATTAAAAATGGAAATAATTTTAAACTGAGAAATTATACAAAACACATATAATCTGAAACATCAAAATATATCTCCCACACACCTTACACAACCCTGAATTGCTGGGGAATATTGATTAATCATACTCCATCTACAACTGCTATTGAAACAATAGCAAGAGAAATTTTAGACAACACAAAATACTTTGAGAATCATCAGTAATGATACAATTCATCTTTGGAACCGCATCCTTAACATAAATTAACAGGCAGATAAATAAGAAGTGAGAATGCAACTGGATTTCAACAGCCCTGAATCACTTTTTTCCCTTTTAGGTTGTCCTACCTGCACATCACTGAGGAAGGAAAGAAAAGTAAGCACAGGATATGCTGTGCTGAAAAAGTGTTTTGGATTTTTGATTTTAGTTTTGTTTGGGTTGTTTGGGTTTTTTTTGAATACCTAGATATCTTGCTGGAATCACCTTGTTGGTTGGGTGGGTAGACATGTTGCCAACCCACTTTTGTGTCAGTTTATTCGGGCATGTGCAAAAATACTGCACCAACAGTACATAGGCAGCTTAAAAGTATTAATCAATTATTTATTGACGAGCATACACACAAGACAACGAGGTTAAGAGTTGCTAGGCTACTCACTACCCTGCTAAAAGACTCAAAGGGGTTTTGCTGGCCAGGCAGACCCAAGCCCAGAGGAGCAGGGTCAGCCTCTGGAGCTCCCTGGAGCAGATTTCCTGTGCGGCCAAGCTGCCACCCCCCACCACCTCTGCTGGCACCAAGGAACCGACTGGCTCACAGCTACATCTGCTGACCTCCAACCAGCCTCTTCATTTTCTTTACTTTAGTTTTCTAATACTTTTGCATGTCAGCTCTTTTCCTCTCAGTTCTTTGAGGTACTAAGAATCCTTGTCTCTACAGTTCTGCCTCTGCCTGTAATTTTACCTTTTCCTTTTAATTTTTCTTACAGGTTTTGTCACAGCTCTTTCTCAAAACTTTGCAATTTTCTCAGACATCTGAGCCCAAGTTATGTAGCTGGGCTATGCTGGAGCAAGACCTTGGGTCCCTTGAAGATACATAGCTGAACTGGGTAGTTCAGGAAGAAGTTACAGGGCAGATGCAGGCAGAGGGTGTTACATTGTACAGAGAAATCAATACTACAGGAGTAAAATTCTCATTTTGACACAAATGTCTAGATCCAGCCTAAGCCAGAAATAAAAATACCTTGAGTGTTGGGGGGGGTGTGGGGGTGGAACCAAACCCAACAACAACAAAAAAACCCCCAACAGTTAAAATACCTAAACATGGCCTAGGCTCTTATGTACTAAAACACTTGATCTTCAAACTTCAGCATTTATTAAGTTATGGAGCTTTCTTGCTAAAACAATTTGCCACAAAGGACTGATACTCTCTTCGGCAGCACTGGAAGGCTTTTGCCCTTCAGCAATTTCAGTGAAGTATCAGAGCTTATAATGTTGTTTGTCACCTCGCCCTGATTGCTTATCACTGAAAAAATTATCTCAGAAACATTTTCTAGCCGTTAATCTCCTAAACCCAGAAGTTGGTGAAAGAGTTAAATACAAGGACTTTAGAAGAGCATTTTTTGCCCTTCCTTATGACCCCATCCTCTGTTGAAAATTACTTAAATCTTTAGAGCATCTGGTTGGATTTGTTTGAAATAATATTTCTCTTCTTTTGTGATTTAATCTTTACTTTAACCTTTAGTATTCCATTGCGCTTTTGCCCCATAAACCCACTTACCATTGCATGCCAAAGCTCTTGGGGTACCCTCATATGCTGTGCCATAAATCCCGTTTCTTGATACGTACACAGCATACTTTGGTTCCTCTTATTGAGACAGAACAAGTATAATTCTGTGCATTAATATATCCTTATATTTGGGATGTTTTTGTTTAAGTATTTCATGTAGAAGTGCCTCTTTTCTTTATTTCCTGGAATGAAAGTCTGAATGATCTGAAGACTGAAATGCGAAAACAAGTCCAAAGCTAGAAAAAAAACCATAATACCATCTGAATAAATACAAAATTACATTTTCTTCTTGAACTAGCATCTCTCAACTCTTCATCAGCTTCTTGGAATTTTTTCAAAAAGCAGGAATAACTTTTTGCATCATGAGAACAACTTCTAAGTTTCTTAATTGCACACACAGATACTCTGATGCAAAGTCAAACCCATTTACCCACTTGCAAGTACACAACTTCACATGTGTAATCTCTTCAAAAGGGAGCCAGACTGAAATCCAAGTACGTATGTACTTCTGGCAGTCCTAAGAAATTATGCAGAAAAGACTGTATCTGAGATATCAAACTGCAGTACTTCCTCATACCAACACCCACATGGATACTGAAATGTGGCTCTTCCCCTGAAAATCTATCCCTTTAAATGCTGTGGACAGGTAACAGATTTGCCTACAAGGCTCTCTTTTCCCATTTTGTATCTGGCTTTCAAAAGAAGAGTGATCAGCTGAAATAAACTTTGTAATAAATGATGCTTTCTTCAACTCACCCCCAGGCATTTATGCAGTCTAAAATATCAAGATACATCTCAGGATTCCTCTAGAATCAATAATCAGTTAAGAAAGGATGTAAATATAACAAGAGTCAAGAAATTCTTCTTTCCGTCCAGAAATTAATACCTTCCCTTTATTTTCAACTTGAACTTCAGAGCTTAAAAGCCTTTAGCAAGGAGAAATATTTTTTTCTGTAAGACTAATTGACAAATACACAAGTTACATTGCCAAAAGTGACAGAAACACTTCAGAGATCAGAATAGCAACGTAGCTTTTTGAAAGGTACCCTGTCTGTGCAGTTTAATACGTAACCGGTGAGATTGCTGTTTTTATGTTCAACACGTGCTCATGAGTTTTACTAAACCTCAGCAGCATTTTATTCATTTTAACCTCTGTCATATTACTTGTTCAATAGCATGAGGGATTTCATTTTTTATCGTATCAGCAGCCCTTTCAGAACAAACATCTAAAATATATATGTAATTATTACCTGAAAGGCCTGTGATTTTGTTCTGATTCTCTTTCTGACCACTGCATGAGTGAATTAAAATGATATATCACAGCTACAATTGTAAACCTACAATTAGTATTTCAATTTTTAAGATAGTCCAGAGAGGTTTTTCAGAACTCGGATTTATTATCATAGCTACAGAAAGATGGAAATTTCCAGCTCCCCTGGCCATTGCTCTGTAACAAAGATCCCCAAATGATGTGTCAAAGTAAACTTCCAATTCATTTTGGGGTCATAGTTTCTCAGATAGTAGGGGCTATCTGGACCTTACTTCAGTATGGTTTATGAACACAAAGGAGGAGAGAGAATACGATCTCATTTTTAGTTGCCCTTGAAATCCAGAAACACTGAAGTTTAACTTAACATTGTGTGAATTATCACCTAAAACCTCACAAGCATCAAAACCTGCCAGTTAACCTCACCAGCAGCACTTCAGTTCTCCCCTTGCTATTGCTATTACCCCACACGTTTTGAGAAAGGAAGGTCAGGCTTTGTGTCTTATAGTAAAACAGAATATAAAGTATTGTAAAGCAGGGCTTATTAGGTCATTTCTTTTGCATGAGATTCAGCAGCACTAAAGCAGTATTAGCAAGTAATGCTTGTTTAGCTGTACTTTCGTCAAAAAAGCTCTTAGATAGAAATACTTCAGTTGCTGAAAAGGATAACAATGATATCTAAATTACAAGAATATGAAACAAACTGCAAGACAAGTTTCCACAATTAAAAGTTATCAGCTGCATCTGTAAAATGTGTAAGTTTGAGACCATAATACTATGAAAAAGCACTTGGGCTAAGAGGTCTCTCATACCACAAAGGAGTTGAAATTTCCCTAAGAAAGAAGTGATGACTACCAAAATGTATTTTTTGACAAACTCTTACAGTTCTTAAGCCAACATAGTCACTAGAGGATGATCAAATTGAACAGAAGACAGTTCACCCCTGCTACTGCAAGCAGATTCTGCTACCTCATTACACATTTAACCCCACACTGGGTTAATACAAAAAGTTTGCATATTGTACCTCAGTCCCTTTTACAGGACAAAACCAGGTAAATTTGTGAAGAAAATTTGCTCCTGTCTTTTAGCCTAGTGCAGTGATTCACAAACATTGGCCAAGACAGGAAAAGATATTATCACACAGTTTTGGTATTGGGTTTTTTTTCAAACTTAACTTTTTCAAAGTTCTGG
>VYZV01038088.1:36530-70610 GCA_013401275.1 Pandion haliaetus | reverse complement strand
GTGCCCTTGAAAACAACATTCCTTACCCCGTAAGACTTGTAGCATGGGTGATGAGCGCAGAAGCTCCGCTCTTCAGGGAGAACCAAGTGTCGGCTCCCCTTAAGTCCCGGAGGTGGTCGAACCGCCTGGGATACCTTTGAGGACTTGAGGTGGTCGTCCGAGTAAAGCCAGTGAGACCCACCTGGGGGGGGGGGGGGGGCNGGTCGTCCGAGTAAAGCCAGTGAGACCCACCTGGGGGGGGGGGCGGGGCGGGCAAGGGGGGTGAGTGTGACCCGCACTACAGCAGAGAGGTGGCCAGACAATGTAACGCAGGGGCACCTGGAATTAAAAAGCGCTTCTGGGGCTTTGTAATGTTGCCAGAGCGCTCCGCTAATGGAGAGAATCCACTCACTCGGCCTTGGCAGAAACTGATTAATGCCAGAAAAAACCGTTCAACTTGTCCATCAAAAAAGCCCCTTTGTTCATTGCAAGTGAGGTCGAAGGGAGGCTTTGCCAGGCTCGGAGTTGCCAGATGGCCCTTTTGCTTTTAGCTTGGAAGGACATTTCAGAATTTACACCTTTGAACTGAGCCAAGTCTACTGTCCACCAGTAGAAGATTGACAGCAGTTGGTCCTAGGTGGAGGTACAAATGTCTCAGAGTTTGTGCAGAAACTTGCATAACTTCGGGGAAAAAGCATGCTTAAAGAAAAAACATGCTTAAAGAGGAGACCTAGGGAGAGCTGCGATGTGTTTTCTCAGTACTTCTGAAGAATAATCATTCTGTCTTTATCTCTGGGTGGCCTACCTAATTTATTTTTTCTTTTAAAATGGGAGTCATTGGTGGTGTTTTGGGTTGAACAATACTTCATTTCAACAAAAATAATTTCCTTTTTTTTTTTTTAATTGCACTCTGAGCTCAAAAAGTACATACTTTGCACAGCTCTAATAAAAATCAATCTATAAAAAGTTTGGGAAGGTTGAGCTCGTGGAGCTTTTGATTTGGCATCCCAAACTGAAAAGAAAATCCCATAACTGCCCTTTCTTTTTCCTCCATCCCTGGGAAAAGAAAAAAAAAGGATACCCTGCACCAGTGGCCCCAGGAGAAAGTTAATAACGTAATTTTAGAAGTTCACCTTCTCTGGAGGAGGAGCGAGGGGCCTTATGGCAGCCCCGGCCCCAGCGGGGGGCGGTGGGGGGGGCGTCGCCGGCGTCCGTGGTGCTGAAAGGCAGCGGTGCGCTGCCACCGCCTGCTGCTGTGGCTGGAGAACATGAATAGCGATTTTTTTGGTTTTGATTTAATCAGATGGAGGCATCCTGAAAGATTCCTGAAGGGTTTTAAAGAAAATAACCTGTGATTGTGGTTTTGGTTTTGTTCTGTTTTTTTTTTCTTGTAGCTTTTGATATACTAAAAGTGCAGATTTTCTAGCAGGTCAAAGGTGTCACGTACTGTGGATACCATCAGTGGTGTGCTGAATTCTGAAAGCGTCACTGTCTGCCATAATCCTGGTTAGGGAGTAGAAAGAAACAGATAGGTCCTGCTGGCTGACTGATCAAGCCTGGGATATTAAACCCAAAGGTGAATGAGAATGAGGCATGAGAAGTGCGCGTAGGAGGACTAGCAGATGAGCATCCCATGAACTGCCAGGGAAGGAAGCTGCTGTTTCTACTTGCAGGTTGATCCTGGATCATCATAGTGATGTCCAAGTTTCATACTGCACTGTATAGTAGGCTTAAGCTTTAAACATACCCACCTTTTAAGCTTTAAGGATACCCGCCTTTTAAAATTAACCTCCTATCTTTTCCCCCGTTTGCCTTCTACTCAACCATTGTGAGCAGGAAAAGCTATCATGGAGCAGGTGGCTTCATTTATGTTGCTCCAGGAGTTGCACCTAGAGATAAGAATGAGGAGAACAGTTTTTGGTTTGGCCAAGCCGCTTCTCAGGGTCTGTGGTGAGTCCTGTCTCAAACTGGGCTCTTGAACTTAAAAGCTAGCATGAAAAGCAGGTAACCATGAACTATATTATTGCTGCTCCTGGAAATGAACCAATACACCGAAGGAGGCCACTCATGTCACTTAGCTGCCTCTGGTTGCTCCACAACCTGGGGGGCAGCAGAAGGGACTATGGTTGTTTATCACACATCTGTGCTCTGTTTTACATTTGGATCGCAAGCATAGTAGCTGGAAGTCTTCTGAACCTTCCACTATTTCCCCTCTGCAAGCATCACTGAAGTCTTGTTCATTAGTAACCTTTGCGTGGGGACCAACTGGTAACAAAGCATCGCTTTATATAGATCGTGTGTCTAGAGCTTTTTTGCCCTAGTGCTCTGCCGTAGCTCTGCCCAGCCACTAAATACTGGGCAGTTTATTCCCTTGTGTTCTTGACTGCATGTTGATAAGAGGAGATTTCTTTCCGTCTGGGAAATCTTTTACTCCTGCTGTGATTATTATTTTATCTTTATTCTCCCCTACTCTCCATAAATCTAGCCCATAATGTGGGCTAGATTTATGAAGTGGATCACCTTGCATATAAGTCTGTCTTTTACCGGTTTCTCCTACTCTGTAGGAATTCATTGGTTAGATGAATTAACTGTGCACTTAGAAGACATAGTTTTCAGCCACTTCTGGAAACAGTTCTTAATTCCAGGCATATGTATGGGCTTTTCTGTGTTGCCAAAAGGCTCTCCCTTCCAGTGCAGATTGACAGTAAGGGAGAATCTGCATCCTGAAAAATAAGTGGAATTTGTTTGCATCCGCTAATAGAAGAAAGAAAAGTGGCAATGTAATGATTGCATCACTGTGGAAAATAACACAGGTGGAGATGAGAAATCTGAGCAGACAAATGGGAGAAAGTCTAAATGAAGAAAGGGGAAAATCAATGGGAAAGTAATCATAGAATCACAGAATCATTTAGGTTGGAAAAGACTGTTAAGGTCATCGAGTCCAGCCATCAACCATGCCCACTAAACCAGGTCATGAAGTGCGCTGTCCACGTGCTTTTTGAATACCTCCAGGGATGGTGACTCCACCACTCCCCTGGGCAGCCTGTTCCAATGCCTGACAACCCTTTCAGTAAAGAAATTTTTCCTAATATCCAATCTAAACCTCCCCTGCCGCAACTTGCGGCCATTTCCTCTCGTCCTATCACCAGCCGCCTGACAGAAGAGACCAGCACCCACCTCACTACAACCTCCTTTCAGGTAGCTGTAGAGAGCGATAAGGTCTCCCCTCAGCCTCTTTTTCTCCAGGCTGAACAAGCCCAGTTCCCTCAGCCACTCCTCATAGGACTTGTGTTCCAGGCCCCTCCCCAGCTTCGTTGCCCTTCTCTGGACACGCTCCAGCATGTGGGTTATCAGACATTAGAAAGTAGAGCAAAGGTATGTAGCGAAACACATCAGTAGATTTTTGAAGACATTAACAGCGTTTATCACATTTTTGTCCATTTTCGGATAACAAACTTCTGGTTTATTACTGGTTGTTATAGACACACCTTTTGTTAAAATTTAAGCTTTACTGGTGGGATGATTAAAAACAAGCAAAACAAAAAAAAGATACAGGCACAGGGAGGAAAAGATGAACACAGTTGGAGAGGAATTGTAGGCCAAGGCAGTAACAAAAGTGGAAGCAGCAGAAGCACTCTTTGTGTGATGTGATGTCAGCAGATGTTTTAGTAACGCTTTGATTTTTGCAGATATATCAACATCCTTGTTTCTTCATGTAGTGGTACTGTATGTTATTTTTTGAGTGATCACTGGCCTTATAGATGACATTTCTTATTCAGTTATTATGATGATTATCATTTCAGCATAATATGAATCTGTTTCCTGAGGATCTTCAGCATGACCTAGAAAGGTGGCAAGATGGAGGAATGAGTGAGACCACCTTGGGCTTTCTCCTGTTTTTCTCACTGTACCTTTCATCCTGTTCTTAAGGACCAACGTTAATCCAAATGCCTGTGGACTGTTGAGCGATGGTGATGGTTATGTCCTATTTCTGCACTCCTTGGTGTCAGCATGGCAATTTTAGGTGGATTTAGCATCTGATGATGTATACCTCTGTGATGATTGCACCTCTGTGCACCTGATAGTGAGGAGTGTGACAGTGTCTCTCTTCTGAGCCATTCTCTTAATCCTATGAATGAATTAAGGAATAAAACTTTGCTGTAGACTTGCCTTGCTAACATAGGTTTAATTCGGATTACTAGTTTTATTTTCAGGCTTTTTTAGGTGATTGCAGTGCTTCTCAATACTCATTGTTATAGTTCTCTTCAGTACAATGTGTCTCCAAATTATAGTACTGAGTTGCCAGGATTTTCAGTCTTCTAGCTGAAGCTGCAATATGTTGTATTTCTCTCTCTCTCTCTCTCATGGAGCAGGCTAAAACTGGATCTGTAGGGAAACAATTCAGTACATCAGGTTGGCACCAGTTTTCCTTGTGCTGTACCTTTTACATTGATGTTTACGTTCTGTTTCATATCCTCGAGGGACTCCTGCATAAAAGAGTGTTTCTCCCTTATTGGGCTGTGCAGAGCTTATAGTTGGAAAGAGGTTTGGTTGGTGACCGTGGCAGCTCTCGGCTGAACTCGCATTTTGAACTTAATGAAGGTGTTTATTTTGTGTTATACACCATAGTACATTCTGTGTATGTTTGGGGCTTGTAGGTTAAACTTGCTTCCACTGCCAGGGTACGCTGTAGCTTGTAAGGTACTCTGTGGCATAAGTGTCATTCACTTTATACTGCATATGCATTCTTATGAAAAGTGTAACGAGTTATGCACCTGTAATTGCATCTTGAAGAGAACACTAATTGTCATGAATTAGTGACAGTCATGTCAGTAGTTTTTTACTAAATTTATTTTCTTGTATGGTTTATTAGAAAATACATGGTTATTGGCTTTAGAGTCATCTCTAACAGAGCAGAGGAAGAGAAAAAAAGTATGTTACCTGTCAAATGATAAAACCCCATATGCATTCCACTGTTACGACAACTTGCACTTTTCTGGTCCATTCAGGAGGCTATTTTAACTCACTGGTTAGAGCTCCTCAGTTCCTTTAATTTAAAAATAACAGACTTTCTGATGCTGAGATTGTGGGGGGTTTGTAAATACAATGACAGCAAAGAATGATTTTGTTTAAAGCGCTTAATGCTAAGCTAGGTATACCATAAATTATGGAATAATAAACCTGTGGGTTTTTTTAGAAAATAATATTTAGACGTGTAATATATGTAAGAAGGATGCATGGGTTTTGAGGATTTTTTTAAAGTGCGTAGTATACCAAGAGGTACTTGCAGAATGGGAGAGCTCTAAAAAAGACATTTCAACACGTATCTTTTCCTAATTTTTCTCTGCCTTCTGCAAAAGTAAAAAGAAAACTAAGGGGACAAAAAGGGATAGAGGATGTATCCGTGCTGTGAGGGATGGAGACTTAGAGACTGTAATCTGTCATTGAGCAGGTAGCAGCATTTGCTGCAGACTGCTTTTTTCTTCCTTTTCTTTCCCTGAATGTTGAAGCAAGGAGCTAAGAGGACAGTCCTTTCTCTGACGGTTTTGATTCTGAATCCATACTGCAATCACTGAAACCAGAAACTAAGCCAGCAAACTAGGTTCACATAAGTTATAAAGAGCTATAAAATTCAACTGGTCCTAGTTAGAGGTGAGACAAAAAGAAGCTAGAAGAGATCAGGCCATGCATTCTGCTGTTGGCTTCTTGAGCTTTCCAGGTCTAATTTTCACTGCATCTGATTTAAAGAAGTCAGCTGCAGAAAAGACAGATTGTGTTTGTTGACTTAGAATGCTACTGTGTTTTAAAACTAATAGAATTGACAACAGGAAGACCAAACCCCAGACTGAACTACAGTTACAGCAAATAAATTTATCATCTGACCTATAACTATAATGCAAAACTATTTATTTGTTCATCCCAATTCGTATTATTATTTTACTGAGTCTGAAAGCAGTTAACATGTCATCATTGATCTCTTAGGTATGATTCTGTAGCAATTACTTCTTTCTAAAGTCACAACAAATACCCGTTTGCACTCCAGAAGCCATTCAGTAGATTCTCAGTAGATTATAATAGCTTTGTGGCTATAAAAGCACTTTTCATGGCTATGCACAGCTTCTTGTAATCTGTTAATACGTAGCTTTAGAAGTACATGGATGGTCTGGGCTCAGAGATTAATAAATGTCTCTTTGAATTTATGCTGATTGCATGAAAGGAGAAAAATGAAAAAAAATGAGAAAAAATATTTTAATGATTATTTTAAAGTAATTTTAAATGAATAGGATTTCTACATATTCTTTTGCTTAAGAATTCTAATTATGGTGCCCTTCTAGCTTTTTAACAATAGGAAAAATGTTCTATTTAATAATTTAAATGTTTATAAGAGTGAGAGTCTGTTCCTTGATGCAGTCCTTTCAGTGCCAGCATCCAACACCAAATGGATGCTTTGTAGGTGTGAGAAGCTCTGGTCCTGAAAATACAAGGATGTGAGAAATGGGAGATGGGAGCCTTTGACTTTTGCCGAGTTTAGTTTGTAGTTACTCTTAAATGTGGCAACTGTTAAATTTTCAGTGTCCAGCACCTGCAAACAACAGATCTCTGGAGGTAACTCCCCCTCGCCCATGTAGTGGATCTATAGCTGTTTGCTAGCGGAACCCACCACTTAGAGAACATATGAAACATTGAAACATCAAAAGCATTGACATGGAAACATTTGGCTTTTATTTGAGAATTAAAAGTTACGTGAAAGATTGAGAACAGAAACATTTTCAAAATCACTGCAGAAAATGACCTTTTTTTCCCAGTTCTCAGGAAAGTCTTTTATTTGACATCAGCAAGCTGGGTCTGTGAAGAGGGAAAGTTTGAAGGCTTGTGCGTGGCTAAGTCTGAAATTGTCTGCACACTTTGGTCTATGGCCATGATGAGAAAAGAGGCATGCATGATAAAGGTATTGTTGTTACAGAAATTAACTTTGAGGTAGTGGAAGAGGAGTAATGATATTAAATAGTCTTAATAATGTGCTTTAAATTGCAGCGATCTCTGTATGAAAATATTAGCTAAAAGACTACTCAGAGCAGCAGTGGCAAACATAGGAGTTCTTGAATACCTTTGGCTGCTAACTTTGTGGAGTTTTATGCAGCATAACGAATAAACATTCAGTTAAGTGTCCAGCAAGTGTTCATTCATAGACACTGACCTTCTGGAGCAACGACTGTGCACTACTTTTTTAGATGGAAGGCATTCCAATGCAGAAATGGGATTTTGCTGGTGTTCACCTTTGTACAAAGAGCTGACTTAAGCAGTTGTCTTACAATACACTCGAGCAAATTATTAATAAGCTGTAAATGGCTGGGTATGGCCTGTCTGTTAATTTATCAAATATTAATGTCAGTTTATCATCCGTATAGATTGTCATAAATTGCTAGGTCAGCAGAAGGCTTAGTCTTTCCTGGAAGGTTTTAAAGCATTGGGAAATAGATATCTGAGTTAGGAATCTCTTAAGTTCCAGCTTACTGTGCAAACAGATTGACTCACTGCAGAATGAGCCTTTTTATTTTACTTTGCTGCTCAATTAATTCTTGAAAACAAACTTCTAATTGCATGCTGAAAATCATCAATGATTTACAGAGTCTGCATTTCTTTTTTAAAACACGTGAGTTTTATTTAGAACCTAGTCAGAAGCTTTATGGGCTTCAGTGTGTGTGTAAATAGCTTGGAGAAGCTTGTTCTGCAGTGCATTAATGACAGAGTTTGAGCAATCCCTACTCCACATTCAGTGTAAAATGGTAAGTAATATGAACACTGCTGTAGCGAAGAGTGGGGCTCTTTGTCCCAACTGATTATCCAAATTCTGCTGCAGATGTCAACGGTACGGAGGCACAGGTATCAGTGAACAAAACACTTGGGGGAAAATACCACACAGCTCACTTGGCACAGGTGCTGCATTTAAGAGCCTGTGTATGTATTGTATCGGACCAATATCCCATCTAGGCCCATATCCTTTTTCTCATGGACGCTAAAAGCATACACCCTGGATGAGTGTAAGAACAGGGCAAACATGCATGAATCTTTCGCTCATAGACTCTTGGTATTCAACCATTTCCAGCTCAGGGACATCCCAAGCAAGACAGATGTATTTGTAACCCTGAATGAATTTTTCTCTGTGAAACGTACCCTAGCCCTCAGCTTTTCCCAAGTATGATCAGCCACAGTGTATTGTGACGAGGGGTGTGCTGATCAGCTACCTGCTCCATGAGGAATCACCCCCTTGCTTTGAACCTGGAGACAAAGAGAATTCTCTTTCCCGACCACTCATGATTTCACACACCTGTTACATCACCTCTCCATCTCATTTCCAGTGCTCATTTGTGTTAGCTGAAAAAAAAATATTAGCATTTGGCCAGCAGCTACTCTTGAACGCTGAATGCTGAAGTGTGGCGAAAATGTAAAATTAAGCTTTATTTACAAAGGTGATACAGTAGAAGAAAGTTCACATTTTATAAATTTGATAGAAAATAGTATCCTTGCTCTCAGTCTATGAAGAAAATTTACTAATCTGTGTAAGAAGGCATTTCTTTTAGGAGGAGTGATGGATTTTTAAACTACTTCTTATAATCACAGTTCATTCAATCCGTTCTAAGCTCTTCAGGACTCCTCTATAAGAGGCTGTACAAAATCAGGAGCTTTTTAATTTCGTTGGCACTTAGGTGAAATCAGTCCTCTCTGGTGAATGTTGAATTGCAAGGGTTTTACATCATGCCTGGAGAACATGTCCAACGGTGGTGTATTTAGCATTGGAACAGAAGATGTGCAGATACTTCTCACCTTTTTGTACTGAACTGCTTTCCTATATAAATTTGTATCTATAATTTTATATATATACATATATATAAATGTGCAGCAGATAAAACAGTGGTATCCTATCTAACACATACATGACCAAATGTAGTAACTGTCAGCATTTACAGTAACTGGTAATGCACTGTAATGCAGAAAGGATGTTTGTAAGGACCCGTGTGCTGGCCAGCTAAGCTTGGATGTAAAAGCTCTGTGGAAGCCTCTTGATAGCTACTTGGTTAGTTTTCAGGGTAGATGCAGGTACTGTGCACCAAAGTAGGTGGATTACTGATGAAATTGTGCTGTGTATGAAGTGAATTCCTATTCCTCACACAGTCCCTTTAAATCAAGTAGCGTAAAGAAAATTTTAACTGGGCTTTCTTTATGTGTGTAAACTTGACAGTACAACCCGAAGCCTCACTCTTCATGGTAGCATCTCTGACAGTTAGCAGAACATGTTTTAAGGGACGATGCTTATGTTGCAATCCTTTTTTGCGCCTTATTACCTTGCTTCCACAAGCTTCCCATTGATACGTGGGTTGCTCTACATGGATCAAATCTATGGATTTTGAAATAGTGCTTTGTTTAGAAGTGTGTTTTCATTCTCTAACAGAAAGTGCAGCACTAGAGACACAGCTCTAGGTTCTGTCTCTTCCTCTCCTTTGGACTAAATGAAAACAAACATTGCACTTATGCCAGACTTTACTAGCTCCGTTTCCTGCTGGATATGACTTAAAATAAAAATCGGGATACTGTCATGCCTGTTTACTTATGCTTACAGGCTGCACTGCTTAAAGCGTAAAACTGTTGCAGTACCCACAATATTTGCTGTAATGAAAGCAAATGTACTAATTTCCAGCCATGACAGATGACTCCATCTCCTGCACTGACCTTGTGTAAAGTGTTTTTGTCTCCCTTAGCCCTCCCCATCCCCAGGTACTTCCCTCATGCAGAGAATTAGGTTGTCATGCTTATGTCTGCTCCACTTCCACTGGCTTGTGCCTACATCTGGTGCTGGGAAAGGGGTAACAGGAAGGGCAGTTTTTTAACTAATGTCTGACTAAACATATGCGAGACAAACAAATTGTGTATGCCCTGTTTTTTTTTAACAGTTCTAAACAAACACATGTGGTTCAATGCAGTGTCCGTGGACTGCATGTATCTTAGTAGTCAGAGAAACTGCTGGAGATGACTGCACNTTCCTGCTATATTTTGTAGTTGCTTTGAATTCTGAACCCATGTCCAGACATACCAGAGTAATGATTTAGCAAAGCCTTTTCTCCCAAGTGTCCTTCTGTCGTGTGGCTGCATTGTTAACAGGCCTGTCGTTTGTACGCAACTATGTTTTCTCATAGACCCTTACCAGTCACAGATACACTGATATCTTTATCTCTGCTTTCTTCGTACACAAATGGGGTTACATATTAAACATTCTCCATAGATATATAGGCATCTAATTATTTTTACTTAGGTATGCCTAGTTAATCTTTTGATAGGCTATTGGACATTGCCTTGGACATTTATCCAGGTTGATTCTGTGAGAAGTGCCAAACATTTTTATTAATTAGCTAATTTTATGGATACATTTCAGTTTGGTACTTTTATAACTATGATGCTTAATGACATTTCTGTAGGATTGATGTGCACTTACATGGGCATGGACTCAATAAAGCATGTCCATCGGTCTCTTCTGAAAAGATTTTCAGTTGTCTTATGCTCCCAAATGGAGGAGAATAAGGTTTCTCAGACAAGGTTTATCTGTTTGTTAATGCTTATTGCTGTACGTTGTACCATAAGTGCATGCTGTATAGATAGGTTTTTTGGTGTACTATTAGAAAAAATGTTAATCTCAAGAATGTGTCAACACAGAATTTAAACCTTAAAATTTGCAGTTACGTTTGGGGGAAGGGGAGCAGTAACCTGAATGTACTAACTCACCACTTGCTCAGTTTTCAACAGGTTGGTTCCTGTTTCGAGTGTTTTGTGTGCTGTACTGTTACTCTTGCTCATGAAGACATCGAATAGAATTTGATTTTACAGTGTTTTGAGAAATGAAATCACTGAAAGCACTTCAGATTTCTTGGGATATGCTGTGCTTACACTTGTAGTTACTCTAGTGCTGTTCTGGGATGGCTTTTTAGCACTGTTATTACCAAGGGTCAGTCAGCGTTTAGAGCGCCGTCAGGATCCAGTCTCCAGCTCACGGTGCAAAAACGGGATGGGGCAAAAATTGCTCAAATTGAACATTGGCTGTTTAACTCGGAGCGCAAGATTCAGTAATGCTGGATTTTAAAAACGACTGAACTTGGTAATTCCTGCCTGCCTTCTGCTTTGTGTAGATCTATAAACCTGTGCAAAGTAAGTGTAAAATGCTGCTATATGGTAATACTGTACAACAACATCGCGCCAATTGACGGCTGCAGAAGTTGTGAGGCAGTGGGGAACTGGGAGGCTCTTTTCAAAAGAGCTTTTGTTGCACAAGTGTACAGGGAGCTTAGGAACATAAGCCACAGTGAAATCAGCCACGACTTGTTCTTTTGGGGGTTTTCAGGTTCTCTGGATTTTGAAAATCCCAACTAATTTAATGTGTGTCTGTGGGTTTCTGAGGGGGAGACAGAGCTCTGTATGCATGACGCTGTAGGAGCAAAGGGATGAAATAAACTCCAGTACAGACGTGACCTGCTTTCCCAGAGCACAGAACTTCTTAATGTAACATATTTTAAAACAGTATGTGCTGCCGTCACTAGTAATAGTCATTATTTTCCCCAGAAGTTTAATTTAGACAATTCTTTTCCTTTAGATTTACATTTGTATAATTTTAAAAGGATTTAAGAGAGCGTTTCGTTCTGGTTTTAATGAGAAAGAGGAAAGGCAAACCCCCATATATTTGGCCTCTCTTGTTTATTTGTTTGTTTGCTCCCTTTTGTTACTATTAAAGTAAAACTCCATATCCTGGAATTTGTTTCTTCTTTTATTTTTTTAGCTGTCTTTGAAGTGAATGTCTTTAGCAATAATTTTGGCAGTGCTGCAGTCTTGTAATGATTTTGCTCTGATACCAGGCTGCTTTTGTGTTGTCTTTCCATTGAAAAACCAAACCCTAAACCTCTTAGGTTTGTGACTTGCAGTTAAAGAAGTAAGGTTTAAATTTTCATGGAACTAATCAATAATTACTTCTTTTTTTAAATTTTAATCTCCATTTGTGCCTGTATCTGAGGAGGGGGAAAAGACCTGACAGTTGAAACACACTTTTTGAAAGGCTGCTTTTAATTTTCAGAAATGTTTGTCTGAAGGGAGGACCCAAGCCAATATTTGGGAGTTAGACCAGAACATGTGTTACATTTCCAGAACCCTGCGGTTATGAGACACAAGTTATCCCACAGTTTCTAAAACTCTTGTTGGACTGACATGTTGAAATGTTTCCTGGATGATTCTTGATGTCTGTTGTATCTTATTGGAGGCCACTTAAAGCATACTTTTTGAGACTTTGATTTTATGCTATGGCATTATTCTTTCTAATTGCTCATAGTAGAAACCACGTTTCAGGCCTATGGGCATGCACTAAATTGTGGTTAGTTTTCCCAGAAAGTGTGGATGAAAGTTAGAAACATTGCCGGGAATTATCAGGTGCGAATCTCAGTACCTGCCATCCCCAGTGGCTCCCAGTGACTACACCTGCCCTTGCCCACCCCACATTTCTGGGAAGTGGAGCAGAACTGCTGTGCCTTCTGAAATGCATGGGCAGGCAGGTGTTTTCATCAAGTCTCTGGCTCTAGCAGGACAACTGGACCTCTCTGCCGCATCATCTGTACTCACTATTTTCCATATGGGAACTGACAGGTTGTTTGCACAGGAATGCTAGTACTTAACTGGTAATATCTCACCTAAATCAGTTTGCATTTGTCTTTTTTTAGGCTGGATCACTTTGACTCAGTTTTCCATGTTTTTTTTTCTCCTCTTCAGTTTCCAATGAATAAATTCCCAGCTTACTGCAAAAAATATTACTTTTTTGGTATGTAATTTCATATTTTATCATTCTATATTGATTACTTCAGTCTTCTAGTTCTTCTGTATAAAGATCCTCTTGATCTTCTACATTGACAGTGCTTTCCAGTTTCAAGAACTGGTTAATGTTATTGAAGTGCTTATGTTCTGTTTTTTTTCTGGTTAATGAATAGACAAGCTGGTTATCAATACAAGCAACCTATTTGTTACTTCTCTTTCTCAAGACATCTTGTTTTCATTTCTTCTTTACCTAGTTTCTTGCCATAGGATTCTTTGACTAATAGCTGTGTTGTCTGTACTAAATAAAATGTAAAGAAATGTGATTTCCATTGGTTGCCTTATTAAATCCAGATCAACTTACTTGTGTGTCTAGAAAAATCCGTTATTGAAAGGATACTGAGGTACTTGGCAAAATGTTTTATTACCTTCTTTTCTATCTTCTCATTATTCCTTGAAACTTGTTCTAAAATTTGTGTCTGTTTAGGTCAGGCTGATAGGATTGTAGTACCCACATTCAGTTGTTGTCCTGTTCTAAATGTAGTCCCTTCATTTGATATTTTCAAGAGAGATGGTTGCATCAAGATCTAGAACTGTTGTGGCTGCAAGCTTGTCATTTTATTTGTCAGTTCTTTAATAGTTCTAGGTTGGGTCCTCCCACTTAATGCTGTTTGGATTTTAACTTTAAGCTGCATAACTTCAATTCCTCTATTCTCACTTTAGTTGCGATGGCCACTATCATTGCTTATGGCAGAAGTGAGGAAGGTACTCCTTCAGCTCTAGCACAATGGTCAGTTTTAACAGCATGCTATCTTCTCGTCTTAGCACACGTATTTCTGCTTATTCTCTTCTGTTCATGAATACCTATATATTTTTATCATGATTGACTGAAGTTCCAGACTTCTCTCATATCCAAACTCCTTTTTTGTCCTTGTTAACTGTTTATTTTTAACATTATGTATTTATCACTTAAAAACTTGGAGATGCAGACTAACTGTTGTTTATTCCTCCATTTAATTTAAACTTAAACTTAAGTTACAATTACATGGTCTGAAGTATTCATGTCCAATGGCTTTATTATTTTCATTGATTTGTGAGTCTCTGAGAAGTTAAAACTCCTTATAAAGAAATGATTCTTGGTGATATTCTTTTTCCAAAAGCATTATAATTCTCTCTGTATATCTTCAAGTCCAACCCTGGGGCCAAGGAAGCCTATAGCAGATACTCAGCTTTATTCCATGTGATTCTGGGGAAAAAATCCACCAAACAGCATATCCTCTGAGCATTAGCTCAACACTTTACAGCTGTTAAAATCTCATCTTATTGCTCTGAGGACTAGCCATCTATGTTTCTCTTGGCTCATAGGCTTGCACGTGAATTCATTCTGGGTTTTTTTTATTTGTTGTTGTTTTTTTTAATAACAGGTTAACTGGGGTTGCTAGTAGAGTTCCTCCTCTGGTGGGAGATTTCACTGGCTGATGTGTTAGGGATTTATTTTGTTAGGCCAGTCATTCTTTAAGCCCCTGGAATCTGAACCTTTGTGGGGTCTTTAAGCACCTTCTGGAGATACCATAAATCTTTCAAGTGACTGTTGGGATTCAGCCCAGCTCCTCTTGGCTTCTGCACCTTCCGGCTTTTCTTCATAACAAAGCTTTTCACACATTTTGTTCTCACTTGAATCTTCTGTGTCTCCAATTAAATAATACCACATCATCTTTCTCCTCTCTGAAAACTGCTGAGATTGCCCCCTACGTAGGCTTTTCTTTCAAGTCTTCTTAAGCTTGTGTTATATCCGCTCTTAATGAATTTTTCTTGCTTGGGTATTCTCTGCTCTCTCCAGAGCTTGCCTACGCCTGTGGACAAGCAGGAGAAAACTAATTTCTGACTTTTAATCAGACTCACCCAATGAAACAATTGTTATTTTTAATGGCCAGTCTATGGTTGGAAATGGTGTGTGTGAGAGTTACTCAATGAAAAAACAATATTTATAAAACAATTTCCAAATGTCAGACAAAGTTCATGAGTCATTTACAGGGAAGATTCCTGGGCTGTCACAGTGAGTATGGATATTCTCACTGTGCAGTACTAAAATTGCTCTTCTTGGGTGGAATTATTAATGAAGCCTTCAGAGAGCCTCAAGAGGCAGACAGTCATCTGTCATAGTCCTCATCCTACTTTTAAAAGTGCTCTAGAAAATTCAGGAGTTCTGAATATTAAGAATATCTGTAATCCCTTTTAGTATTAATACTTACTAAATTAAATAAGACGCATCCTTCAAAAGCAAGAAATAGGAACTGTGACTGGGGAGGATAGATGTCTCAGTCGTACTCCTCTTGCATCTGTGAAGTTCTTAAGTATGAGATCTTTGGTGGCTATAATTCAGCCTACTTTTGTTTATAATTTTGCTGTTGCATGTACCAAATGGAGAAAAGAAGACCCAAGTAATTAAAGTACTGATGGAAGATAAAAACAGTCATAAGGTATAAGAAGGCGGCAGACTAACAGAGACAGAGATGAAACTGGAATATTAAGCTGCCATCAGCAGTAGCCAGGAAGAAGAGGCATTTTGTCATTATCGTGACTTGGTGGTTGGAAGAGAAAGATGACCAGAGCCAAAGGGAACATGATGAATCGTCTCTGAAAAGAGTCCTGCAGAGTGTTGAGGTTTGTGTGAGTTGTGTTGCAAATATATGCACTTACTGTGCTTAAAACACTTGAAAGGAAAAAAAAAAGACTTTTAGTTTGGGGATGAATGCTGCTGTGAGACTTTCACATGGTCGATCGGATTGAAGTAGAGTTCTACAAACTGCCAGAATTCAATTAAGCTTTCAGAGCAAAAGGTTGTATCGGTTTTCCTTTTGTATGTAGTTGAACACTGTCAAAGTGAAGGACACTTGCCCAGAACAGTGGTGTTATGAAGTTAAGGATTTGTGCAAATGGTTTTGTAATGATGTGAAGCTACATATGATTAGCATTAAACACACTGGTCTCTAGCCTGATCTACAGGAACACTCCTCTAGCTGTAAGACAGGAACTGACCAGTTGCAGCAGCATCTTTTGGAGAGTCACAGTTACAGATGCTTCATGTGCTCGATATGTTCTGGTCATTTAAAACACAATAATGTAAGAGTGTAGGTACATGAGGCTTCTGTTTGATACGAATTTCCATTATGTAAGAAACTATGATGTAAAAACAAATTCTGCAGTGAGTGGGTGGGAAAAAGGAGGGTAACGCATTTCAAGGAAGAGATTTCCTCTAAAGTAGTAAATATTTCTGTTGCAAACCATAGAAGGGGAGATGCTGATAAAGTGATAGGCAGACTGGCTTATTTTCATTTCTTGCTGTAAAAAGGTCCAGTTCCAGAGCCAGATGTTAAGCTGATAGCCCCATTTAATACCATATACATCTAGGACACTTTCTTCTCTTCAGATATCGGTGTGCTTTTTACCAAGTATACAGTAATCTGTCCATTCAAGATTCTTGTCATATTCTTTTGCAAAAATACAGTCGTAGTGTTACTTCTCCTTTAAAAGATAATGAAAATTGTATTCAATCAGATACAGAAGCATAAGTTGAGCTCTAGTTACTTGGATACTCTTGCTTAAAATGTGAACTTCAAGAACACTTTTTTTGCATATAACTCCTCTAGAATTATTCAGCTTGCTGGAATAGTACATGTCCTCCTCATATGTACAGTCACTGTAGACCTTCTTGCAAACTGTAATGTAGTACACAGATTTAGATATTGGGAACATCATGTGTATTTGTGACAATTCCAGGCAGATTTTTTATCTTCAGAGAGTTAGTAGGCTGTAGGCATATTAATCTCTTCTAGCTGCAGCATCAATAATATGGATAATCTTTATGTGATAAATTATTCAAAAACTTAAAATACAAACATTAATTTGGTAGAGCCATCTTTAATTTGTTCTTTCAATCTATGTGTTTTGGGGTAATTTATCAATTTTCAGTAACTCCAGCACCATCAGTCAGAAGTTCTTTTAGGTGAATTTTTTGGATCATCAATATGATTTTGACATTTAGACTAGCAGCACAGAATAAGTAGTAGCAGGATTAGGCTGTTATTGGTATCTTCTCTGGTTCACATCCCCAGAGCCATGGCTTCTGTTAGCTCTTTTGTCACACTTATTCTGGTTCACTGCTTCAGATCTTACCCTGCCTTGTCTGAGCTGAAAAATTAATACAGGCTTTTAGAATGAACCTGAAATTTATTTTACCGCTTTTTCTATTTCAAATTAAATGTGAAATTAACAAGGTGTTGCAGGCTGAATGAAACATTGACCTTCTTTGGAAATAAAGCAAAATTTTTAGATCCTTCAAGGAGAGCAAAGAAGTTAATAAAGTAAAGGTTCTTTTTTTTTATGATAGCTCAGTTGTTTTTCACTCATACAGGGACTGAGGCAGAAATCAAGCTCCCTTTTCCCATTCTCTGGAAGGGGGAGTATGGTATCTGTAAGTGAAGGCTTTTCTTGATTGTTAAAACCAGACACAATTCAGACTGTATTTTCCACATTCACAGCTGTAGACTTGTGATTGGAAAACATTTCTAGTCTTGAAGGTGTTCTTAATCATTGTGATATTATTCTGGTGAGACACTCTAGCATGCCAGGACATTTTCCCAGGGGACTGATGATAAGAAAACCAGAACATGGCATTCATCTTGCAGAAATAAGACCTAAGAAAGGACAGTTAAAAGAGAAAGAAAAGTCCTAGACAGTAAAGCAAGGTTCTCTTCCATAAAGGAGAGGTTACTGTGAAATTTCAGTTTTCTTTCTTTGTACTCCTGCCCTGTCACTGCTGTGGGTTTATTTCTCCCAGAGGCCTCTTTAATACCGAAAGCCTGACTTAATTGTCTTGAATTAATTAGTTCACTATAAAGCAGAGGACACCGAGTATCAGTGGTTGACTTGGGAGGGACCTGCAGTGAAATTGCATAAAAATGTGAAAATCTTCAGGAACACTTCTGCAGGAGCACTTGCTGGGAATGGTAATGAGTTACTTGGGAGCCTGATTGCTTTGTCCAGGTGTGAACAATCTTAAAGGGGAAAGCCTCAGCTGCATTCACTGTAGTGTAATGTAACACTTTAGGCAGTTAATTGCCTAATAGATTTAATTTTTGCAGGAGAGATTATTAATGTATTCATTCCCTTTCCTTAGAAATTTCACCTGTTCATCATTTAATGTGCCCCTTGTCTTCGCTTGCCACTCAGTGGAGCATTGTGTTACTGATCCCTGCATTAGTCTTTATTTTGTTAGTATGTGTTGTGAGCAGGAAAAGTGGATTACTAGAACTTTAAACCTGTGTATTGCAATTAAAACCTCAGTAAGTTTTACATAGCATCCTGGCTGTCTGTTGATCACAAAGCTTTGCATTTTGGTAATTGTTTGTGGGAAAAGCCTTTAGTAATTTCAGGTATTTCTAAGGTCTCAGACTGTATTTTACTTTGACAAGGATTGTATTTTAGTGGAACTCTGCTTAACTAGAGTTCATGCTGATGTTCCCTGAGATTAGAAATGCATGGGTTTAAGAAGTTAGCAGTAGATGTCTTGTCATCTTTTTGTCTTTTGCCGTTTTGATAGTATCTGAAAGGTATTCTTAACATACTGAGATGTGGTAAGTGCATGCCCCATTTAAAATCCCCAGGTTAGCCTATAGAGATCATTAGGACAATGTGTTACAGTTAGCCTGCTGCCACATGGAAGTAGTCAAGTATTCTGCTGTTCACAAGCCTTAGTATTTGATTGAAAAGTCCCCTTTACATAGAAATGTCAGGTTGTGGTGAGCCTGCACAGCAAAAATTGGGGTTTTTTTACATTTTAGTAGAGGTGGTACCTAGAAAACTTCTAGAAAAGTCCAGCAGATATTTGGAACAGATCTTTTGGTGAATTTTAGACATCAATATTTTCCATAGAAATTGTGCAAAAAGATACACTGATTTTTCTCTACAACACTGATGTTTGTAATAAAGGGAATTAAAAATAAAAATTAGTTACCCTTCCCACTCCTGCCATATCTAGCCTCATGTAAAGCCTCTAAACCCAGCAATACAGAGCATGGAGTGTGCCCAGGTTACCAAGGCTTTTCTGCAGTCGTGCTTTCAGGTAAGCCAGCGTTACTGAGCAGTGAGCGGGATGATCGGTAGTGCTTAAATTGGAATGGGAGGGTTCTTTGCTCCCAGTCCTCTACACAAACTACAAAAGCTAATCTGTTTGTTCTGTATTTTTAAAATTTTTACCAAGGTGTGTAGTATTTCTACCCTTTGACCATGTGACTAGTTTATTTTTCTTACTTGATTTGCAACTGAAGCTGTTTTCAAGTTCTTACATCTGTCTTGTACATTCTGTCTGGACAGATATTTTCCTCCCAAAGTGACTCATACAAAATGCATGTATTGCTGCACTGTGCTTTATCCCATGAAAAACGTTGTAAGCAATAGCATAGTAAACTGACAGATATATGAGCTGTGAAGACTGATTTTGATAGAATTTTGTTTCCAAGTGTATAAAGAGACTTTAGTTATATGGGGTTTCTTTCTAATTGTTCATGTTAAACTTTTGCATTATAATGTTCATCAGCTCAATAGAATTATGTTAGAATTTTTCATAGCATCAGCCAGGATGGTGACTTGTTCTGCGTGCTGCTAAAAAACTTGCTTGTATGAAGAACGTGCTTTTAATAATACAGATGGCAATAGATTATTGAAGAAGCTTTTATGTTTGTCAGCAACATTTGCATTTTCATGCTTTAACAGTCAGGAACACTTAGTAACATCAACGTGACAAATGTGGAACATTTAGTCCTGTCATGATGCATTTTTGGTGTGTGGCAGGGTTTCTTTTTCTAATTAAGTCAACTGAAGACCCTTTTTTGTTTTTTCTTGTCTTTCTACAGTGTGGTTGGTAAGTCTTAAACAGTCTTACTCAAGATAGTGGTCAGTCTGTTTCATTCCTGCAAAGAATTGCTGACACTTATTGGCAAAGTTTTCCAAACATCAAAGCTTAATCTATTAACCGTCATATTTCTCTGGTTCTGTCAATGTTGTTATATTTTTATATCAAAAGGTACATTTTTTTCTCCTGTATTCCTGGCCATGATGATTCTTTACTTCGAGTTTGGTAATTGTGGAATTTGGTAATTGTGGAGTTTAGTATGTAGTCCTATTTCTGAATTTCTTGTCCACTCAAGTTGAAAACTTTAATTGGTACAAATGGGGTGAAAATAAGCACTCAGGGATGGTTTCTCAGCCACTTGTTCCTCTTCCTGCTGTCATTCTTCATTTTCCCTTTTAGTACTGTCTGACCTGGAAAGAGAGCAAGTGTTTTCTGTCCAAGCTGTTAATTACCCTCATTGGTCAATGCTGTCCAAAGTTTTAGAGTAAAAGAAAAATCTCTCTTCCAGTCCAGTCCTGTCTTAAGTCTTGAAAGTGCCCAGTACCCTGGGCTTTACCGAGACATTTAAGTACCTGTAATTATGTAGTCATCTATCTTGTAAGTATAAAGAGGAAGACCAGTTTTAATATTATCACTGTCAGTTCTCTGATGTCTGTTATAATACTACTATTCCTGTTTATTTAGATCTAGCCTTGGATAGTGTACTTGTATAGCAATTTAAGCTATCTCATTGATTACAGTGGAGCCAGCCATGAAGAAGAGCAAAATTCAACATGCTTGGCTCTGCCATTTACATTTCCATTTGTTTCTGGAACTTGGCAGCACTATTTTCCATAGTAATATAGTATAAATTCCTTAGAATTGTGAGTAGCCTTTCTAAGGTTTTCTACTTTATCATTTTTGCTATTGTGAATTTTTCTCTACATTTCTGTGACATTGTGAAGAGAGTTACTTTGAACAAACTTTCTGATTCATTGCAGCCTGTCTTTAGATGCATCTGTACATGAAGAGCAGCTTGATTTCACTGTCTGAGTCCAAGGATATTTAACATAAGAATCAAAGCCTCAATGCTTTGATAGTGGTATTTCAGCAGGAATTTTAAAACTTTGTGAGATTATTTTAGTTGACAGTAACTGACAAATTTCCAGGTGTCTTTATTGCAGAAAAATTCCACCCCAGCTATGTAGATTGCCTATGTATCTCACAGTTCATCAAGAACTGTCCTAAAACAAATCTAAAGCCATACATTTTATACCTTCAGAATGACTGTGGGCAGTATTTTATTACAGAATGAAATCTGCTTTTTTCCGGAGCTGAGCAGCTGTAGTGTGTCCAACTGCCTTCATCTGAGGAGCTCCAGAACCAACAGGTCAGGTCTTATCGTGAAAAAGAAACCAACTGCCTGCCCACTTTTCTTTGTAAAACAGGATACTGACTCCTCACTGTGAAATCAGGGCTCAAAGGGAAATGAGAAATTTAACAGCTGCTTTTAGTTTCTCTTGAGAAGGCTCACATGCTTCCACGAGGCTTGTGTTCATTGTCCTTATGGAGCAAGAAACCTGACTGCTTGAAAATACTCTCATTCCTTCCACTTGCCTGGATATTATTCTCTGTGCCAGGGTGTCATTGTTTAACCTGGCAGGCAGCTAAACACCCCGCAGCCATTCACTCACTTCCTGCCCCCTGCAGTGGGATGGGGGAGAGAAAGGGGAAAAAAAAGTAAAATTTGTGGGTTGAGATAAAGACAGTTTAATAGGACAGAAAAGGAAGGGAAAATAATAATAATAATAATAATGATAGACTTGGAATATACAAAACAAGTGATGCACAATGCAGTTGCTCACCACCTGCTGATAGATGCCCAGTTAGTTCCCAAGCAGCGGCCCCCAGCCAGCTTTGCCCCTAGTTTATATACTGAGCATGATGTCATATGGTATGAAATATTCCTTTGGCCAGTTCGAGTCAGCTGTCCTGGCTGTGTCTCCTCCCAGCTTCCTGTGCCCCCCCCCCCAGCCTACTTGCTGGCAGGGCAGTATGAGGAGCTGAAAAGTCCTTGACTTAGTGCTTAGCAGCAACTGAAAATCAGTGTGTGATCAACATTAATCTCATCATAAATCCAAACCACGGCGCTATACCAGCTACTAGGAAGAAAATTAACTCTATCCCAGCCAAAACCAGGACACTGGGTGATGACTGTTTCCACAGCTCTGGCTGTAGATGTTGGGTAGATGTGTAGGTGCAAGTAGACTTGTTTTCACAAGCAACTTTGTTCTTGAGGCTACATGACAAAAGCAAATGTGGATTTCTTGGGGGGAGGAAAACTGCACAGGGCAGAACTTGAAATAAGCCATAAAGAGTATTTTTTCCATGCTGGCAGCAGAGGCGTGGCAGATACAGTTCCAGTAAGGAAGGACTTGTGCGTGCATTATATTCTGGGACAAAAGCAGCCAGTGTAGCTGACCTGCTGCTTCTTGGGAGTAGAAGGTCTTTATAGAGCATGAGAGCTCTGGTGCCACCTCCTTATTCAGACCATTGGACTGGAAGCTTGGCACTGCCAGATGACATACACAAAGCAATTATTAAAAGTATAAAATGAGACACTACTGTGTCACACTGACTGGAGAAGGAGCACATTAAGTCTAATTTATAAAACTTGTCAATGTACTGTTTTTTTGTTAGTGTAAGAAAAAAAATCTATTTTTCTTAAGCATGTTCAATAATGATACTATAAATACTGTTTTCATAATACATCGTGTGAGAGTTTCATAAATATTTACATTTACATAAATAAATGTTACATAAATAAAAGTTACATAAATGTTTAGCTTGTTGAAATGGCCATATTGAAAAGATGCGCTTCTGACCTTCTGTGTAGTGAAGTAGTATCTTAATAAGCTTTAGGATCTCCTCATCAATTATGTTCAATGTGGTTTTGAAAATGAAGGCTTTTTTTATGTCTGTCAGTAAGAATACATGAATTTCAGTAGTATTGAAAATGTGAGAATTCTCCACCTCCTCACCATTGTGGCAGATCTCCTTCCTATAATGGATGTCAGCAACATCTTTTCTTTAGGGCCCAAATAACAGTAATTCTTTCTTTGGCTGCAATTCTCCTTCAGTGATTCTGTTCTTTCCTTTCGCTCTCCTTGTTTATGTACCTGTGTTATCCCTGGGTGTCCCCCAGACTCTCCAGAATATCTCAGTGCTTCTGGGAGCCTACATCCTTGCAGCGTGGGACCTGGCTGAACCACAGCTATAGATTCTTTCTGCTGAATGGCTGCTTCAGTGTTCATTGCTTTGTTGAGAAGAAGGGAAGTTCTGTAATGATCTGGAAGGAATTTAATTTTGTTCAAGGGAAGGACTTAACATGTCTATCTGAGAAACTAGTGGTGCCTTTGGTCATTGTGCTTGTTTGCCCAAGGGAACACAGATATGTTTCCTTCTCCTTTCTTTTGATGGTGCTGACTGAATACTGCTTACCTGGAGGTGGGGCGGGGGATTTTGTTTTAGCTCTTGCTGTCAGAAGAGTAGTTTAAGGAAATGGGTTTTGCCTTCTGTTATGATAAAGCTAAGGTTTGTTGTTGGCCTCATCCCTTCTGGAAATGATCTCCAAATTTTTTGTGTCCATCATGGAAAAAAGCATTTGAAAATGTAACTTAAAACTGATGGTTCTGTCACTAGAAAAGCAGTTTCTCCCACAGGTAAGCCATTTCCAATGAAGAGGTCGAAAGATAAGGAGGGGAGCCTTGATTTGGACCTGTTATTTAATGGAGAGTTAGTCAAAGGAGAACAAACTGAGAGTAGATGTGCTGAGTGACTGTGGCCGCTGAGCAGCTGCCTTGCTGCCTTTCAGCCTGGTTGGAGCCTTTCCAGGATTTGAAGCTGTGGTGTGTTCAGTTATCTGCTCTGTTGCAGTAGAAGTTGTGAGGCCTAAAGGTGAAAAAACTTGTGATCATTGTGATTTAAGTCCAACGGTGGCAGGAACGGGACCCGCTGAGTTGCTCTGGCCTTCTGAGTGTCTGGGAAGAATGGTAAATTCAGATGAATACCAAAACAGGTAGCCTAATGTTCTGTAGGGAAATTACCTTTGATATGGGTGATACTTGAAAGGTGGTAGGGTTTTTTAAGAACTGTTCTTTTTCACCAGCACCACCTTAGGATTGCTAGGGTTCAGCCAGCTGTCTAGTATCCATGTGCGAATCTTACTCACATCTTGGATACCTAGGAAATAGCGCTCTTATATTTGATAGCAGAGGGGGATGTTAGCAGTACATAAGCCATTGTATTTAATTTTTCCCCAGTGGTTTTGTGGAGAGGAAGAGCAGGGACGTTTTATGATATTCTGAAAAGAGCTCTGAAACCAGATCAGCGCAAGCCCCTTAACCCCTGCGAGGTGTTTATGGCAGTAACATCCCCAGCCGGGAGGAATCCCACTTCTTGGCAGTTCCTGTGTAGACTTGGAGGCAATTCTTGTCAAGTCTCTTTATTTGGCTTCCTCAGGAATTGGGAGGTTATACGACAGATGGTAAGTAAATAGAGGAGTTGAATAAATGGAGAGCCAAATACGGTGTGCTTCAAAGACCCTTCTCAAAAGAGTTTTAAAAGGGAGTATGAGATAACTGGAAAAAAAAGGAAGAACTTAAATTTGTCCTTATCCTACAAACCCAGGTTGTTAGGAACAGCTTTGTAGCATGTTTCTAATGAATATTCTTACTCTTTACTCCTTCTTAGCCTTCAGGAATGTGACTGAATGTCTCAGGCTGGTTACTGCTGCTTCATCTGTCTTTGTCACAGAAACCACTGTGAAAGAAGCTGCTCCTTTCAGCAGCTAAGCAAAAAAAAGTCCAAAAGTGTACAGATAGTGAATCCTCTGTAGTAAAAGCGTGTTCCTTTGTGGTTGGTGCTGATACACATCAACAGGAACTTGTCCTGTCAGAGGAGAGAAGGGTTTTCATTTTGCCAGCGCTGTTAGATTGGGGCTTTTATGGGAACCAAATGTATGTTAAGCAAATATCTGAGAGTTTCCCACAAAATTCATAAAGTCTCATTACACTAGTTTACATTAAAAGGTCCAAATGCAGTTGTTCACATGACATTATCTGGTCGCACACAAAATGACTGCTATGTGACCTTTCAAATTTGATAAAAGTAGTATGTGATTGTGGACAGGTTAACCCAATAGACAAAATAATAATAGTTACTTTACTGAGTAATTAAAGCCTCCAAAAGGGGGAAAATAGATCTGTTTAGATACTACCCAGCCAAAGAAAATAAGGACTGAGACCTCAACAGTAGCTGAGATTTATGGGATTCTGATGCTCACTGAAAAAAAGGGCTTATATCAACTATATACTAGCTTAAAATTAATTCAACATTTGTAACATTACATCTATATTGTAACTGTATTTATGTGTTTAAGCATGTTAATGTGAGACAGCTGCTACAGCTTCCTACAGAGATGAAGTCCACATGATGAGCCAGTTTTGCATGCTGTAGAGAGGATCTAGTACTATTCATACTTTAAAGTGTTGTAGAAAAATGCTCTTTCACTGCTGAACTTTGTCTTGGCACTAAGCAAGCAGTAAGTTGTATCTTGCTGCAGGTTTTTCTGATTTCCACTGGTTTGAAGTTCAAAACTGTAGATGCTTGTTATCTGCAAACCAGCAGAAACAGCTTACTTTCCTAAGTGCTTTGGTAACACATCTGAAGATGAGAAGCTTTTAAAGAATACCAAGGTGTCTACCAATGACCAATATGCCCACAGGTGAAATCTTTGGAGTTATCATCAGTAATGCTAATTCCTCAAAGAATGCAGAGGAGCTGCATGTAGAGTAAAGCAGACAGACATACTGCAAACACACTCACCACAGGACTTGTTGACTAAAGACTGCTTTTCTACACTTGATCTTTTGAGTCGTGTCATTTGCTGTCATGTAATTCTTGCTTTTTGAATTAATGAGTTTATTTTCCAGGTGAGATCACTCTGACAGACATGCTTATATGATGAGCAGGTATTCATTAAGGTTTTAATTCTTCTGTTCAGTTCTGTGCTAATTTTACTTGCTTGAAGAGCCTTTGAACCGCTGTATTTTGCAGCAAGAGACATTTCTCGCTTCAGCCATGAAATTATCCCATTCAGTATTGACACACCCTCTTTGCTTTTATTGCTGGAAGTCCAAAAATAACAGAATTGAGTTTTAGAAGGGGAGTTTTTACACTTAATGCATGAATCCTACAGCTTTTTTAATTCCTGAAATGCATTTTTCCCCCCCCCCGTCGCATTCAGTATTTGGGCATTGGTAGTCTGAGCTGTGGGCAGGGCTCTTTGTCTGTAGTATTATCATCCACAGCAGCAGTCACGCCTGCCCATAGCTGCCTGGAACCAGAGGGCTCTCATGAAGTTGTAGTCCAAAACACTTTATCATTCCAGGCTTCCCATAATTTGTCTTTATCCCTCTGTTTATTTTGAAAAACATTGTCAATGCTTAGTAGTAATTTATTTTCATTGTCTTTGGGAAAGTTATCCTCATGTGATTGATTTGGGCACAGGTATCAGATAAATACTTGCCAGCATGACTTTGCTCACATTTTATCACTGATACTATTGCCGTGGAGTGATGTTATTTTCTATACTAGGTGTGAAATGAGCCTTGATAAAGGCACAGAGTCTGCATCCCTTTTCCCTTAAATGCCAGGGTGATCACATTATAAAGCTAATGCTAATTCTTCTGAAATTTCCTGGTCTATTGCTAGCATATTAAAAAATAGGGGAGCTCTTTGCAAGGCGAAAGATATTAAAGGAGGGTAAATATACCATGGCACAGTTTGCTTCGAATTTTGTGTTAAATTAATTTTTATTAATTCCGTAATAAACAAGAAATTGTGTAAGAGTGTTTATTTGTGAAAAATTGTAGTTTAAGAATTTTGAAACACTGAAGATTTAATTCTCCTGTAATTAAAGGAGTCATTGAGTCTGGAGGGAAGCTAGGGCAACTAGTAGTTATTTTTCATCACGTTATAGATATTATAGATTGATGGCAGGACAGAAAGGAGACACTTGCAGGGAGGAAAATAATGCTGAGAGAGAGACCTTTTTCTGCATGCTGGCCTGCATAAAGGGCTTTTCTTTTGTCTGGAACCCACAGGTGGTGACAGTGGGGTTAGTTTCAAAATGTGTTGGAGTGCAGTCATGGTCAGTTCAAATCAGTCCCTCAGGATTTCATGCCGTAATAGAGAATACTGCCTATGCTGGGAAATGGATTTTGACATGCATTTTGCAAATGCCTTTGCATGCTTCCATGATAGTGTTATTAAAATCCTGAATTCCTCGTGCTGCAGAACAGTAGGAATTATAGCAATGTTACCACGTTTTTTTTGTCTTCGGCACAGAAGCTGTCATGTTGCTTTTATCATTCGTATCTCTGTACTATAATTTTCTATGAATTTTACAGTGAAATTTTGTAAATTCTTTCCTGCCCTTTCTTAGAATTGGGTGAAAAAACCCTTTAACTGTATTTCTTTCCTGTCCTGTCTCATGGCTTTAGAAAGTGTTCTTATTTTTTTTTCTTCAGAGAATTTCTACAGTTTTGGTTTTGTCCTTGCCTTGTTCTCAGCCTGTCCTTCCTTTGCTGCCTTGTATATTATGTACTTTTAAAGGTATTGGCATGTGGCCATATATTTACAAAACAAATATTAACTTGAATTTGCTCTTGGGATTTTGAGTTTTCTGTGTGCGTGGAGCTGCACATCTTCTTGGAAAAGCTGTGGCAAGCAGGAGCAGTGCATCATGCTGGTGTCAATGTCTTTACGTGAAAGCTCGTTCTTCCCTTTAATTGTTTCAGTTCTTTACACACCATCAAAATTTGAATAGAATTTGCCTTTTGACTTGTTGAGTTTACTCTGTTGTTTTGCTTTAAAGTTGTCTTTCAAGTGTAATTAATGTAGGTTACTAAAACTCCTTTTTCTCGTGGAGAGACCTCTTTTTTTTTTTTTTTTTTTTTTTTTCCCCTCCTATTAGTCNTTTTTCCCCTACTAGTAGTCTGAGATGGAGGAACCATAATGACTTCAGAGAGTATTTTTTGGCTCTGGAATTATCTTGGAAATTGATGTTATTTTTTATGAATGGTTGAATTACCCTAATTTGGTGGAAGTGGATTTTTACAGGATCAGAAAAGAAAGACCTTTGCATTGTGGGCTGTGAAAAGCCTGATGCTGTAGCCAGTATGGTATTAACATTGAGGCCAACTTTAGTACAAAGGTCTGTAGCACTTGGTACCCATGATATGTATCTGTTGCTTTCTCTGAAGGCTGAAGACCTGGATTTCTTTGATCATCTCATTTTCTCAGAGTTCTGTGCTGAGTTTCCCCTTTGTTTCTTTTCTGCTTTTCTAATGAAATTACACAGCATTGTGTTTCATAACGCTCAGTCCATGGGTTGATATTCTCATAGCTTGTATTCATTATCACTAATCATAAGAATTCAAGTCTTGGTCTGTCCTGCAAAGTATGACTAAGAAGCTCCTGATTTTGATGTATTCCCTAGCTTCTTAAGCAGGGCCTATAGAATGAAGTAAGTACTCTTTTACAGAAAAGAGGGTAAAATACTACAGGATTTAGTAGAGGATCAGTTTGCAGTTCCAGCTTTTTGAACTGCCATATCGAATAGCTTTTATAATTGTATAGGTAATTATGTAAGAGGATAGAAAGTAACTTGGAGAAAATAACCCTGATTTTTGTTGCATTCTGTAATTTTATTCTCATTCTATGTTTTATTCTGAAAGTAAAAGGAGACACTATTTTAGCTACTCTTTAGTCATGTCTTTCCAGGCCCAGTATAGTATGACGTGTGCCGTGATCCTGCTGTGACACAGGAGGGGTGGGAACCATTGGTGGCCCAAAAATCCCACTGTTACTTTTAGGATGAGACAACTGAGCCTTCTTACCATTATTTCTAATTAGAAGAAAGGTAAACTCAGTTCATTACAGAACAGGTGAACTGGCTCTCAGTGCTTGCCTCTGTTGTCCATTCTAACTGCAGTAGCTTATGACACACGGTGCCCCTGCAGATTTAAACTTGGCAGAGCGTTCATGAATGACTGTGTGTGTACAGCACACTTGGTGTTGTCACTGGGAGTTGTGTGGCCAGTGTTACAAACCTTTGCTCTATAACCAATGTGGCTAAATGCAGAGAAGTAAACTGAAGAGGAGTGGGTGAAAGGGAGAAGGCTGCAGGAAGTGAGACCATGATGTTGGCATTGGACAAGTGACAGAAGAACCAGGAGATGATGTGAAGGGTCTTTTAAGGATTAGTTATGCTTAACTAATGAATCTGTCTCCTTTGGCGTTACTGGAGACTGCTTAAATAGTTTGCAGGAGTTGATACGGTCAACTTCCATTAGCTGTAATTGTGCATTCCTACCACAACTAGGCAAAAGCTCTAGGCACTTCCTTGCCTTAATTGGTCAGCTTGAATTTTATGTTACAAAGTGGTGTAGTAGTAGTAGTAGTAGTAGTAGTAGTACATGTATGAAGCAGTGCATTTATTTGCTTGATATTTTCTCCTGATAATGGCAATCTTTTGTGAGTAAAGAATACTGCAGTTCCTATGGACAGTTTTCAGACACAGAGAAACCATTTTAAATTGTCACTAGTGAGAGAAAATAAATGTAAATCTTACTGTTCCGTCTTGCAGTGCCTTTGGAGACTGCCTCTCTGGCAGATGGAAAATGCATTGTAACGTCAAAGAAAGTTTTGCCCCTCAATGAGAACATAAAGTTTAGTTTTTGTTGTTTATTTTTTTCTATAAATCTCTTTACCTTGCTTACAAATCTCTTTGAGCATATTGCACAGCCTAGCAGATAATTATTATAATCAAGTACCTGGTAAGCATCCCCTGCTATGTGACAATACTGTCTAGCTCAGCTGTTGTCAAGAAGGAGCAGTTTCTTTTTTTCCACATAGGCTATTTATGAGCGTGTGTTAATGGTAAAGTAGCTCTACCAAGACTTATTAAAGACAGTTCACTGTTCATGAGCTTCAGCTGCTACTGACATGGTCACTGTGTTCAATTATTTCTAGATGTACTTCCAATCCATTCCACATTTGCTTCAAAACACACTCATTTTATATCATCCCACCTGTGCTCCTGGTGCATGCGATGTGCATGTCATTACCAGATGTACATTCAGGCTGGGCTGCTGGAGCGTTAGGTTACAGACGTGAAAGCAGCTCAAATGAGAGAGTTGTGAATCTTAATGGGGCACAGAGCATGGTGGCTATGTGGAGATCATGTTTCTGCTTCCTGTCACAAAAAACTGAGTCTGCAAAACACGGCAGTTGACTGCTAAAGTGCACAGGCTTCTATAATTCTCTAAGTGTGCATGTGCAGAGCTGGTGGGCCAGATGGACTACAGTTACTGTGTGGTAGAGCAGGTGCTTTCCCACCAAACCCCATCACTCTCAGCATAATTAATTCTTTCATAAATTTCTGAAGTGTATTTTTTAAACACCTTATAAGAAGAATCACATTTAAAAATGTTATTTTCCTGCATTTTTTCCTTTTAAGATTGCTCTCTCTTTTCATTCTTAATTTTCACCTCTTTCTGAAAAGTTTAGTTCTTTTATGGTAGCACACATATATATTCATGGTGGGTTGTTTTCTTCCCTTGGAACCGACTTTTTTAAAATGTCAATTTTTAATTTTAACTTTTGCAGTTAAGACACTGGGTTTCCTCCAGCTGCATGCCTCCCCCCCCAAACCTTCTCTGCTGGAGTTAATTTGAGCTGCACAGGTGCCATGCTTGCTTTAGGCCACGTGTTCTTCCATTATTCCCTAATGTCAATTCATATTCTTTAGGCTTTCTATCAGTTGATTTCAGTTCTGCTCTGTGCACCATTATTGCATCCTGCCTTTAAATCTGCACACTGAATGCTTCTAGTGTTACAGTAAATGGTGTATTTCCAAATTTGAAACATCTGCCAATTAAGTGAGTTCCACACTTTATGGTGAAATTAATCTAAATGTTAGAAGTTGTTGTGGAGTTACGCCACAGTGGTGTCTGTTGGTGCCAGCTCCTAAGACAATAAAGATTTGAAGAAGGTAGACCAACCAGCTTTATCTTCCTTCTTGGTGGAGGACTCTAGCACATTGATTGGGGTCTCTAGCAATGATTAGTTATTAGTCATTACCAGTGTTTCCACAGGCTCGGGAGACCTTACTGCAATCCCCATGGACAGAAGCATGGATGGACATCAAGGATTAGTAGATAATCATCCGTGGAGAAGGACCTTTACTGGCATCGCTCCACCATTTTCTAGGTCATTGTCAGAGGCTGAGGTTTCCCTTTTCTACAGTGCTGACCAATGGCAGCTTCATACTCAGTCAAGGGGGTGGATTTTTTTAGTGCTGAAGGATGGGAGTCTGCAGATCTGTTAGCCCAGCTTCTCAGTGCAAGCTGTGGCTGATGTAAAGTGTTTCCCATTTGAGAAATGGGAAACAGAAAAGAAAGATTGGTATTTATCTTGTCCAGAAAATGAACGAAGGGACACAGTAGAGGAATTATGAAATAATGAATAGTTTGGAGTAGATACTAGGAGTTTTTCACTCCTTGTCTAACAACATAAAATACTCCCTTAAATTGAAGAGGCATAAATTAAAAAATGATGAAATAAAATTGTTCTTGAGTAGAAAATTTGTAGCCATGACTTGTCTTGGCGAATAGTTTAACATCTTTGGAGAAAGCTTGGACATTTATGAACATAACACAAGTAAAGAAAGTTCATTCAGAAAAGTTTGGGAAAGAATAAACCCCTGACCTTTGGTTATTATCCTGTTTAACTATTATACTTCTGTTTAATCCTTTGTGGGGGAGGAGAAGAAAGAAGAGTGGAAGACAGTGGTTTTATTGACTGTGGGGTTCTCGCATCTTACTCTTCAGGCTCTGGCACTGGCCATTCTCCAGGAACAAGGTCCTGGACTAAAAGACTCAGTTCTTCTATTTCAGTCNGTGGTGGGACAAGCTAGGAAACAAGCTCTGATTCTGTGCAGTGGAACAAGATCTTGAGAATAAAATATGCTGGTGTATTTACAAATGAAGTGGAAACCAGTGGTGCAAAGTGGAGAGAGCACACGCTGTAGCCCAGATATCCCCATCTCTCTACTGTATGCTCTCCAGTGTCTCTTGTGTGGCTGAAATATAATAGCTCTGTTGTGAAATTTTTAGCTGCTGTGATTCCCATTTGTGTAGTTTAACAGGAGCCAGTTCTCTGTAAGAAACTGTTTGTTTAAACAGTTAAATGAAAAGACTGTTGCTATGTGTCTGCTGTATAGCTGCTGGTGAGGGGGAGCTGCCACTCTCTGCAGAGGTACAGGGAAAGGATGGGACTAGGGCTAGCGGTAAAATGACATGGCAGAGGTTGGGAAAAACAAGCTAATATTTTGGCCAGATGGTGAAAAGCTCCAATAAAGGCAGCTGAGATTAACTAGCATCATGGACAGGTAGCAATAGTATGCATGAGAGATGGAAGCAATTGAGAGCAGAATGTCATTATTCAGCAGTTCCCAATTCTAATGTGTCTTTTTAGTTTCTCCAGAAAATGGAGGAACATTACACAACAATGAAAATTAAAGAGCTACAATTTTAGCTCATAGATGTGACAAAACTGCAGGGATCCTTTTGGCTTAATAAGAATATCTGGTCTGTTTATAGTTTAAGTACCATGCTACAAATGGTCTCATCCATTAGTTTGAGAAAAATGTAATGAGGAAATAGGGAATGGATTGTCTAAAAGTAGCACATGCGATAAAGTGATTTAATATTAGAGACATACTGTCTGAATATTCAGGGAGGCCTCAATCCTCCCTAAACATACGGATGTACAAATTCTGCATACACCAAGTTGGACATAAACTTCTTTTTGGAGTTGCTGTGTTTTTAATTTTTGTTTCTGCAGAGCAGACACTGAAGAGTGCCTCTACTTGCCAGCACCACTTTGCTCTTCTGATCACTGAAACTGAAATTCATTCCAGTTAGCTGTTTTGATCACTGAAGGGGCTACATCCAAAATGTTCAGAACCAGACCCCAGAACAGAGTATTTCCTTTTCCTAAGAGAAAGCAAAAGACTTCAGAGAATTCTGGAGCTGAACAAACGAACCTACCCATCTGGTTTTCATCATCTCCCACTTCAAAACAGCTCTGACTTCTTCTGCTGTGCAAGAAGTATAGGAACAGTGTAGGACTCCAGTGTCCTGTTTGTGGAAGAATTCCTCATCAGAAAAAAAAGGGATGCTTCCGTCTGAATCACTGATGTGGCCAGTTTATACCCTGTCAGCCCTTCTCATTTCCTTCCTGGAACTTAATCCATCTGTTGCTTTTACCAATTAAAAAATTGCTGCTAGTACACAGTGTGCTTTCCTTAGCCGTTGTACTATAAAACTTAGCCACATTCTGTGCTTGTAGACGTGCTTGAGCTTCTCCCACATGTGATGTTCCTTTTGTTAGGTGGTGTATTTTGCAAAGGCTTAAGGTTTGTCAGGTATTAGATTATGCCATTTAAAAGCTCTCAACTCATACAGCAAAAGGTATTGATGAATAAAGTCAATGGAGTTTGTAATGCATCAGCGGTAATGGGCTGCAGGTTCGTAGCTAATAGTATTGGTTATTCTCTCCCGTTTCTCTCTGCTTTGACCCTGTTAGTTGGCTCTGGACTGTTCTGACCTGGAAACTTTTGTAACTTGGCATTTCTCAACTTCTCAGCTGGGTAGTGGGTATAGCCCAGCAGGACAGTCTGCTCCTGGGTCCCCATCTGATGAAGGTGCATCCATCACGTTGTCAGATGAAATGTGCATCTAATGTAGCATGTGGCTGTGTATCCTGACTTGCGTGTGTGTAATGTGCTGGTCTCGTGGCTGTTGTGAAGTTGGGGTTGTGCAGAGAGGCTGTATGAACAGAGATGGATCATAGGAGAATCATAGAATCATTTAGGTTGGAAAAGACCGTTAAGATCATCGAGTCCAGCCATCAACCATGCCCACTAAACCAGGTCATGAAGTGCCCTGTCTACATGCTTTTTGAATACCTCCAGGGATGGTGACTCCACCACTTCCCTGGGCAGCCTGTTCCAATGCCTGACAACCCTTTCAGTAAAGAAATTTTTCCTAATATCCAATCTAAACCTTCCCTGCCGCAACTTGCGGCCATTTCCTCTTGTCTTATCATCAGCCACCTGACAGAAGAGACCAGCACCCACTTCACTATAACCTCCTTTCAGGTAGTTGTAGAGAGCGATAAGGTCTCCCCTCAGCCTCTTTTTCTCCAGGCTGAACAACCCCAGTTCCCTCAGCCGCTCCTCA